>VXBN01003823.1:554377-579377 GCA_013397395.1 Sinosuthora webbiana | reverse complement strand
ACTGGGCCTCCTGGCCACAAGGGCACACTGCTGGCTCCTTGTCACCTTGAGACCCACCAGGACTCCCAGGTCCTTCTCTGCAGAGCTGCTCTTCAGTGGGGCAGCCCCAGCCTATGCTGGTGCTTGGGGTTGTTCCTCCCCAGGTGCAGGACCCTGCAGTGGCCCCTGTTGAACCTCATGAGGGTTCTCTCTGTCCAGCTCTCCAACTTACCAGGGTCCAGCCAAAAGGCAGCAGAGCCTTCAGGTGTATCAGCCATTCCCCCAGGCTGTACCACCAGCAAACCTGCTGAGGTACCTTGGATCCCTTCATCCAGGCGAGTGATAAACAAGTTGAGTGACACTGGACCCAGTACTGATCCCTGGGGAACACCACTGACTGCAGGCCTCCAGCTGGATTCTCCTGCCCTGATCCTGACCCTCTGAGCTCTGCCATTCAGCCAGTCCTTGGTCTACCCAACTAAACCACATTTCCTGTGCTCACCTACAATAAGTAGGCAAAATAAGTAAATGCATACTGATGTTCCTCAGTGTCCAGGAAGCTTACTAAATGACCTTGAATGTGATCACATGACACAAAAAGGACATCCAAGGGATTAGGCTCAGCCAGCACATATTCAAGAAAGGCAGCTCCTGCATGACCAGCCTGATCTGCTCTTGTGACCAGGTGACCTGCCTGGGGGGATGACACAAAGTACATGGGTGTAGTCTTCCTTCAGCAAAGCCTTCAGAGCCCACTGTCTCCTGAAGCATTCTGCTGGAGAAGCTGCCAGTCCATGCCTTGGACAAGTGCACTCCACTGGGTTAGAAACTAGCTGGTGGCTGGGCCCAGAGAGTGGTGATGATCTTGGCTTATCCCTGAAACAGGCCTCACAGCCACAAAGGAAGGCCCCTGAACAAAGGACCACCTGGGCTTTTATAGCCTGGCAAGTCTGGGGGGCTTTCTGCTGAGTCATCAGCTCCTGCTGTCTTCTGTTGTCACCTGGCTGGTGCACAGAGCCTCATGCACTTTGTAGTACAAGGGATTGCTGCCAGTTCACAGCCTCTTGGCCTCAGGCTCCTGTGAACACGAGCTCAGTCAGCAGCTGCACACCGAGACAAAAGGGTAAAAGGCAATTTGGCAGGGGGAATTAAGACCTTCTACTCATGAATTGAGAAACCCACTGACTCGAAGAGCAAGACTGAGCATGCAGACTAATCAGCATGAGAAGCAAGAGAATCATTCAATCAATAGAATGTAGAATACTAATTAATACAAGAACTAGGTGACTTGCAGCCAATGCCTCTGTTTGCCAAAGTGGATATACAGTGTAAAGTTTCAAGAATGGGTAATTTGCAGATTTACCACACAGCACTCATCTAAGCACAAATATGAAAGAAACAAATACCTTGGCTCTGTGTGACAGATTGCTGACTGCACACTAGCTGACAACAATTTTAGGGACAATGGTGCCACAACCAATTGGCAGACAATCACAAATGAGGTTCTCAAAGGCTCAGTACTGGCCCCAGTGCTGTTTAAATCTTTACCAATGATGTGGATGATGGGACCAAGTGTACCCTCAGTAAGTTCATGGATAAGACTAAGTTGAAAGGGAGTGCTGATCTGCTGGAGGCTCTGCAGGAAGGCTCTGCAGAGGGATCTGGCCAGGCTGGATCATGGGCTGAGGCCAATGGTGGGAGGTTCAACAAGGCCCAGGGCTGGGTCCTGCCCTTGGGTCACAACAGCCCCAGGCAGGACCACAGGCTGGGACAGAGGGGCTGGAAAGGACCTGGGGGTGCTGGTGACAGTGACTGAACATGAGCCAGGCTGTGCCCAGGGGGCCAAGAAGGCCAGTGGCATCCTGGCCTGGATCAGCAATGGTGTGGCCAGCAGGAGCAGGGCAGGGATTGTCCCCCTGTGCTGGGCACTGGTGAGGCCACACCTCAGATCTTGTATCCAGTTCTGAGTCCCTCAATTCAAGAAAGACACTGAGGTACTGGAGTGAATCCAGGGAAGAGCAACAAAGCTGATGAAGGGTCTAGAGAGTGGGTCCTATGAGGAGCAGCTGAGGGAGTTTGGATTGTTTATCCTGAAGAAAAGGAAGCTCAGGGGTGACTTTATCACTCTCCACTGCCTGACAGTGGGGTGTAGCCAAGTGGGGGGGTTACCCTCTTCTCCCAGGCAACAAGTGACAGGATGAGAGAAAATGGCCTCAAGATGCACCAGAGGAGGCTTCATTTGGACATCAGAAAGAAATGGGTTTTTAAGTACTGGAATGGGCTGCCCAGGGAGGTGGTGGAATCACCATCCCTGCAGGTGCTCAAGAAATGACTGGACATAGCACTAGTTGGTCAGCAGGTGGTGATCCATCACAGATTTGCCCTAACGACCGTCAGGGTCCTTTCTAAACTACATGATTCTGTGAATAACATAGTTCTCTGAGGTAAAAAAACACCTGTTTTTTGGAAGACACAAACCTTATCTCTGCATGGTTGAAATACTTCCCAACCATGGTATGACCCGACACTTCCCCACGCACTTCTAGGCAGACATTTCAAAATCTAGCTCACAACTTGGTCCCATTCCACCCCTTTTTTTGTGTGTGTACTATGCATTCCACACCTAAATGAGGTTGCATGCTGACTAATTTAACCATATTTTAAGACTGACTACACTTCTGTAATATTTTTTGCATACATACTAGCATTTCTTCTAGCCTAACTATTTATAATACTATTTCTGCCACAGCTACTTCTATTTTTAATCAACTGGGAAGCATGCAAGCAACACTGAGATGGAGATCACACATCTGAAGTAACAGCTGAAAACATCTAATTATAACTTGGTATTGCCTTGTATAGAACTTGAGTTTTAGTAAGGAGAAAAGGGAGTAGTGTGGATTATTTTTTCCCCCAGTTTGGTGTAGAATGTTACAAAACCTATCTAGTGCAATGAATATTACACTACTGACAGACTTACTTGGTCAGGAGAATAATTTTATACGGAAGACAGTCTTAATTTGCCAGGGAGGATCCATCTGTAATATTTGACTGTAACATATCTTCTGTTTCTATTTATACATCTGCCAGGCTCTCTAACCTTTGGTAAACATAACTTTCTAGCAATCAATTGGCCATCAAATCAACCTTCTGTCAGCTGTTGCCACAGAGCAGTGCTAGGGAATAGTGCTTCATTTCTGCACTCCCCTGCCTACTAGATGATTTTTCATATGAGCAGATCCTGTGATGAACACATTACATTAATATCCCACTCTTACAATAAGACTCTCTGATTTGTGTTGATTTTATGGTAAAACGCAGTAAAATTTTTTGGAGTATAGGTTTAAAACATACTTAAAGTGGATCCCAGCAAGATATAAATAGCATCTGAACCATCTAGCCATTTATTAACAATAGCCATATATAAATCATTCTTTTTAATGAGACCTCTCAACTATTCAAGACCTACAGTCTAGGTGTAACAGGTAGAGACATGGCTCTCAACAGCAAACTATTCCTTTACAATTACAAATCATGACCCACTAAGACAGGCAGAGAAAAAAGTTGTAGAAAAATTTTATCAGCTGAAGAAGTACAATAAATTGCTGGTTTAAATTCAGAAATTACTTTATAAGCAAGCATCAGATTTTAGAAAAAAACTTCTGCAGAAATTGTTCAGTATAAGTTAAGGGAAGACTACTTTGCTCTGTAATTAATGGATAGGGTACCCACAGCAGAATGTGTGGAAAAGCAAACAAACTATCTGTGCTGAAATGTCTTCTCTCTTCACAATCAGTCTGGAGTTCATTTAATTCACTCTTCTACAGCGTTTTTTTCCAAGCTAACAAAATTTTGGGTAACCTTCATAATTGTTACAGACAGATGTTTCTAATTAATACCTGCAGCCTACTCTGAAAACAGCTTTATTTATGCACCTAAACACAAAAAAAGTTTGAAAATTGTCTGAATGCTTTCCCTCATAATTCCTTCTCAATTCCCTGCTTCCATATCAAATTAGTTTTTATTTGACTGTTAACTTGCACAGCTTTAGAGATGCATGTTTTATTTTGTTTTTAGAACATTACTACTAGAGCACTTTCTTCAACTTTGTCTACCTGTGTCCACATTACTTATCCACTAAGAAGCTCCAGCAAACAAATTAACCAGCAACCCTTTGTATTAAGCTTCTGTTTCAAGGTATGACCAGTTAATGTAAATAAATTAATGCAATGTAGTACAGCAAATGCTATTTAGAGGTTACATCTGTAGTGCTTCCATGTATATCTGAGAACCCTGCTCTGTTGGTCAAGCAGACAAATCAGAATCCCCAGTGTCTCAGCACCTTATATACTTCACGTTTTTTTAATGGTGTGACTACATCAGTAGACATGGGCAGGGTGACAGGTATCATTTATCTGCACTTCTCTACAGCCTTCGACACAGTCCCCTACAACATCCATCTCTCTAAAATAGAGACAGATGGATTTAATGGGCGCAGTGGGTGGACTGTTATGTAGATAAGGAATTGGCTGGGACAGTCACATGCAGAGGGCAGTGATCAGTGGCTCAGAATCCCAATGGACAGTGACAAGCAATGTCTCTCAAGTCCTTAAGCATTATTCAATATCATCCTTAATGACAACAGACAAAGCAACCAAGTCAACCCTCAGCATGAAGAACATGAAGCCATCACAGGACCTGGACAGGCTGGAAAAGTGAGACCATGGGAATCTCACGAGCTCTAACAAGAGCAAATGCAAGATCCTGCACCTGAGCTGGGGAAACTCCCAGTATGAAGCTTCAGATGAACACACTGAGAGCAGCCCTGCTGAAAAGGACCTGGGGGTGTTGGAGGGTGAGAGGCTGGACATGACCCAGCCATGGGCACTGACAGCCCAGAGAGCCAAACGTGTCCTGGGCTGCATCCAGAGCAGTGTGGGCAGCAGGGCCAGGGAGGGGGTTCTGCCCCTCTGCTCTGCTCTGCTGAGAGCCCACCTGGAATATTGTGTTCTGTTCTGAGGTCCCCAGCACAGTAAGGATATTGACCTGTTGAATCGAGTCCCGAGGAAGCCACCAAAATTATGAGAAGGATGGAGCACATTTCCAATGAAAAAGAGCTGAGAGAATTGGGGTTGTTCAGCCTTGAGAGCAGAAGATATATAGTGAACTAACTGCAGTCACCCAGTAGCTGAAGGGAGTCTAAGAAAGATGGAGACAGCTTTTTACAAGGGCCTGTAGTGAGAGGACAAAGGGTAATGGCTTCCAACTGTAAGAGGGCAGGTTTAGACTGGGTATTAGGAAAAAAGTTTTTCCTGTGAGGTTGGGGAGGCACTGGAACAGGCTGGCCAGAGAACCTGTAGATGACCCATTCCTTGACGTGTTCAAGGCCAAGCTGAATGGAGTTCTGGTCTAGCAGAAGATGTGCTTGCCTATGGCAGGACCATTAGTGATCTTCAGGTCCCTTCCAATCCAAACCATTCTATGACCGTATAATTTTTTGAGGTTTAAGTTTCCCTGATTTGCATAAGATCAAACCTGAGCACATAGCTGGCCAAGTTAACAGCACCATATCCTAACAATTTTACTCTCTTTTGACAGGACAGGCCAAGATCCTCTCCCCTCAGGAAACATTAGTCTAAGTCAATACAGCATATCCCTTGCTGCTTTGGGTCACCCAAATCATTGACCCAAAAATGCACTTCATCAGGGTGCAGGACAAGCAGACACCAAGTGAATCATTGCAGTCAGCTGACCACAGATGAAAGATCTTCTGGGCAATTTGTACCTCAGTGTCCTCTGACTCACTCAGCACTGCTGCTGCTCTCATGAGACACAATGCCTTGCTTCCAAGTCTCCAAAATACAACCGTTCTCCCATAACCATGAGGTTCAGAGGCAGATGCAGGAAACTCAGGACATGCAGAATTAAATGCTACAACAAAGACCAGTAAAATGTAGGCATAAACCATTATTCCTTAACAAGTTTGTGATAGTCCTGCCCCAAGCCCAAATAGCATCCCTGATACACACAACAGTCCCTGCAAACTGTGCAGCCCAAGTTTCCATTACATCCTGCCACCTGGGGAAACAGCTGCTGCACAGGAAGGCAAAATGAATAAAAGGGATCCCAGTCTTTGGGGTGCCAAGATACAAAATTTTCGAGATACGAGGTTTTCAAAGTAACAAGTTTGTTTGGTTTTGATTTTTGTTTGGTTGGGGGAGGAGGGGATTGTGTGTATGTAGTGTGTTTTTTAAACTAGAAAGAGCTGCATTAACAAGCTTAAAGAAAAGCATGTGAGATTTGTTGATGGCAAAGATTGCCATCTTTGGTCTAAAGGCAGGCAAAATAGTTCTTGTTTTAGCATAACAAGACCATGAGGCTTCTGTGCACCTGTACCACCAGGAACAACTGGCAGCTGTTCCTGAGGCAATAAATAAACAAGCAGCTGGAGAAGTTCTGCCTTTCTACAGCTTCCTACCCTGGAACTTCCTGTATAACTGACTCTCAACTATATTCCTAGTCTTGATCAGGAGAGCATCCTTGCTCCCCCACAGCCCAAGAATGAATGATCAATGATCAACAGGCCCAAGTGGTAAAGGAGCCTGCAGCCTAAGTCATTGGTGGGACTGAGAAATAGGCTGCACTGCTGTTGCCTTTTGACATTACTGGAGTTCAACTTTCCCATCCGAGTTACAACTTCATGAGGGAAAGTTGTAGGCTGTCTTCACCAGCTGCTCTGCAAATGGATTCCTTCAAGGGGACTGCCTGATGGTCAGGTTGTCACAGCAACTACTGGTCAGGGCGATCATGCCACACAACAGGAAAGGTGGACTCTGCTGACACTCCTACTGACTTGCAGCAGTCTGCAGGTGACTGACAGGAAACAATGGCTCTTCAAGTGCAAGCAGGAATGCAAAGGAAAGACATGGCTTGTCTCTCAGAAGCTCTGTGCTAACAGCACTTCCATACTTTAATTTCATAGTCATCTGAATAGTAAATACGGAGGATTTCACACTGCCTGAAGCATTTCCTTGGAACACAGATGAGCCTTTGAAGAACACAGTGTTTCTCGCCTTTTGTTAAACAGTGTACTGTGCCATACTTCTCCCCAGCCAAATCTGCTCAGGGTTTCTCCTCCAACGGGTACAGAATCAGCAGAAGTACCTGCTTCAGGACAGATTTGTCCTCCTTCCTTTTCTTGAGTAGTCTCAGCCCATAGAGCAGTAACCCAGCACAGCCCCAACAGTCCTGAATAAAGGTGTTGAAAACTCCCTTCTCACATTTCTCATGTCCACTTCAGGACATGTCCCATGTAAAGCAGCAAACTATGCCACCTTGTCCTATAATCACCAGCCAATATCTCTACTCCAACACTTTCTGGTGAGCTGCCGAGGCCAAATCCAGATTCTACATTCCATCAGCTGGGTCAGCCTGAGTGGGGTCTGACCACAGGTTAACATGACACCTCCCAGACTTGAAACCCAGAGAAGTATTAGACACAAGCTGTGTCACAAGAGGTTTAGATTGAGTATAAGGAGCAGTTTCCTCACTGAAACGGTGGCCAGGCAGTGGAACAAGGTTCCCAGGAAATGGCAGAATCACCATCCCTGGAACTGTTCAAAAGACATGTAAATACTGCACAAATGGTGAATATGGTGCTGGGTTAACAACTTGATGAACTTGATGATCTTTGAGGCCTTTTCCAACTTCGACAATTTCATGATTCCATGAGCCCAAGGCACATCATCCAAGGCCCTGCATGTGACCCATGCACAAAAGAAGGGAGAAGGTATGCAGGAAGGAGGAGGAAACAAACAGAAATTAATACCTCAAATTACCTCAGCCAGACCAGAGATATACAGTTCTTTCAGCTGTTAATTTCAAGAACACAGCAAGGGTGGTGGGTGGGTGAGAAGAAAAGGAACATACACCTAGGACATAAAGTGTGGCATCTATTCTTCACTGAGAAATGTGTACAAGAGAAGAGGAAGAGAAGAGATGACTGTCAGCCCAGATGGGTACAGGTGCTTGTTAGTTTCACAGGCTTGCCATGTCTAGGGACTGCCCACTCAGTGAAATCTTAAGATTCAGCAGACTACTGTTCCAGATTTTCACCAGTCTCTTGTCTGCACAGCAAGGGAGGAGATCATGTGAGTGACCTGCAGATCACAGAGAACCATGAATTTGCAGTTTTTCTCTCCTTTCCCACTGGTACTGAAGAAGTGCTTCTTATTTGCCTTCTGTCTTCTCCTCCCTCTCCACCCCTCCCTCCCCTTTCCTCTTCTCTCTTCTCCTTCCTTCTCTCTCCAGCCACATTTTAATCAAAACAAAACACTAAACCAGAGCAATGTTCTTACTATGTGCTGAGAATTCTTTTCTAAGCAGATGGGCATGCTGAAACCGCTGGCAGTCATTGTAGGGGGAGAAGTGGAGCTGATGTGGCCTGTGACAACAGCTCTCCTCTGGATCCTGGGCTGGTGTCCAGCAGAGCTAAGCTGCTGACAGTGCACCAGGATGTTCCCCCAGCAGCAAACAAAATAAAGGACAGTGGCTTAGGACTCTAGAAACACAATCAAGACCTTTTCTGATCCTTCTGTCCCAAACAGAAGAGCAAACACTGAGGTTACTCTGTAGCTACCACATTGTTTCGACAGCACACCTACCTTTGACAAAGCATACCCGGACGCACAGCAGGGCACTGGGGCATGGTCAAGAAATGCAGGAAAATTAGGAAAGAGGAGAGAGCAAAACCTAGCACGCTTATGTCCACAGAATTGTGCTTCAGTAGACATTTTTTATTTACACATTGAGGCTCTACACGTTGTGGAAATTACTTGGAGTGATTCTAGTAAACAGTAATGCACACAGGAAAGCGACTTGTCAAGAGAACAGGCTGACATATATGTGTGTGCGTGTGTATATATATATATTTTGTGTGTGTGTTTGACTTACTTTAGCTTCTTTAAACTCCAAAATGCCCTTCCCCAGACCCCCAAAGGGATATCTTAGTATTGATAATGTTGCTACATGCTGTAAGAAATGGTCAAAGTCAACATTACCAATACTTAATGAATTAACACAAATAGAATAACTCTGACAACAGTATTTGGAATTCTAATTAGAATGTAAGACAAAATATAAAACCAGGGTTTTTCTTTCATAACTAGGACTCCTATTACAGACCTACTTCAACCTGTATCAAAGTTGTATGTAAATACTGCAATCAAGTCTGCAATATCTCAAATAAAGTGAAAAATGCAATTTCCAGGCAGTTGTAGTAATGGATACACAGTTTCATGCTAGAGTCTCACAAAAAAAGTAGCACAAAAAAAATGCATGTGAACACTGGTGCTCTAAAACATGCACTATAGTATATTTTATTAGAAGTTCCATAGTAGCATCACCCTCAAGTGATGTTACTCCATCTGTCAAGTTTTCTGAGTACATCCCTAAAAAGGTGGAACAGCCTTATGAACCAGCAAGTACTGCTATTTTATCTGCTTATATAATCTTTTGATGCCAGTCTATTTTTTCACTCTGAAACTTCATATTGCTTCATAGCACTTGATAACAGTATTCGATTATTTTCCATATCCTTGACAATTTTTTATTCAATGAAAGCCTTTTGTTTAAGAACGAGACAAATGAACTGCACAAAAAGACATCACACAAACTGATAAAAAAAAGTGGAACTTCTCATACAGTTTTTATTACACTGTACAGAGACAAACAAAATCTCCCCACGACTTTTTAAAGTTAAAAAAAACAACCTCTGCACTTGAGTAGGAATCAATTCAGTGATGAAGTTCACCTTTAAAGACAGTGATCATAGATCACTTGCAGATGAGTAAAAATAACTGAATCCCCCACCAAGCACACAGAGCTTCTCTTCAGCAAGAAATCCTCTGCTGACACAACATTGCATTTTAGCAAAGGTCCTTCAGTAAAGGCACTCACTTTTGTAGCTGATGGTTCCACTAGTCTCTGACGGTGGCGTGCTGAGCTGAAATGACTCTTCTGAGGCGTCCCTTCCTGACAGGGAATGAAGAAAGGGGAGGAAGAACAGAGGAAAGGGGGGAATGGATCGTGGAGGGGATGGAATGGAGGATGTTGGAGAAGGGAGAGGGAGAGTATTTAACTGAACTGTATTTTTACTAACTTTGAAAGAACTTTATTAAATCAATATAAGTAATACCAATGTACAAACATCAGAAAGAAAATGAAACATTTGTTTTAAAAGCAGCCTCTCGAGGCTTTCATCTACGTATTATTCACACACATTTAATGATGCTGTTTCCTATAAATCCACATATACACACACGTACACATGTACACATGCCTACTTCACTTCTAGATACACACATTGAAGTTAAACATTCATTTCACTTTTCCAAAGTATAAACATTATCTTACATTTTGTGTATGATAACTTACAGACTTAAACACAAAAACCCCAATCCACTAGCTATCCACCCAACTGGATTTATGCTTCAACACAAACATCAAAATCTCCTCCAGCAAAATAATCGTTTTTTAGATTCATATTCTCCCCCCAGACCTGCAATAATCACCTTAATTTCTAGAGACTTTTACCTAAGAAATTAATGTCTTTGCCTGAAAAAACTGAGAAAGATCAGGCTCACAAAGGTAGAAGGTACGTATTTTCTCTTAGAAAGCAAAACCTGAAAGAGCATGAAAAAAGAGCTGATAAAAACCCCTGAAACCTGGCAGTCTTCATTACATGTACAAAACAACAAGAGATTTTTCCAGGATATGAGATACCAGTTCCAAATCCACTACCTGCTTAATATCCAAGAGTGACATTTAGTTTCTTCCCCAAGAAGAAAATAATACTCTGCTTCAATCCCTCCAGAAACTTTCCAATTTGGAAAGCCCCTCATTGCTGTAGTAAGTATGAACTCTACAGTCTGCTATTTCAGGTATGTGTCTGAAGGGGAGAAGATATGCATGAAGAGCCTGCTCTTAATCACAGGAATCAGAGGATGAAAATTGATAAGACTAATTTTTTCTTTCTTACTTTTTTTTTTTTTTCTTTTTACTTCCAGAGTCAATACACAATTCTCCTAAGAGTCTTCTCTGAAAAAAAAAAAGTCACAATATTTTAAGCATATAGGACAGACCTGCTCCTATTTCTGAAAAGATATTCACAGGATTCTTTAAATGAAAATACAGTGCTTCTCAACTCTACAAATATTTTTCAAAATCTGAAGACTTTTTTTTCACAAAGCATTTTTATAAAAGTAGTTTTTACACCTCCTTAACAAAAAGGCTTCTACTTCTGGCATGACACCATGCAGACAGAACCAGTCCTGTAACCCAAAAGGATCAGTGGAAATAATCAAAGATTACAGCCACCATGGGAGGATTACATCATAATTCACCTAATCCAAATCAGCAGTAGTGCAAACTAGCTCTAATTAATAGAACCAGCTTTACAGAAAAAGTAGTTATCCAACACTTGCCTAAACACTTGGTTACAATTGCAGAAGACTGTTCTGCTGATGGTAATGTATTTTAGTAACATTCCATTAAATTACTGGTGTAATGGACTAAAATTAGCAGTAAGTACTAGGGCTGGATGACCTTATCATTTCTTTCTTAACAATTTATTTTAAATTTTCTCCATACCCTTGCCATTAAACTGTAACATCAAATTTTACATCATTAACAACAGATGCCTGTAGAGTGTCTCCTTTCTACCTCAGTTTGGAAACAATGGTAGGGTCAGCATAGTCAGGATATTGGCTAGCAGAAATGCTGAACTTCAGAGGCTGTACCTTCTGCCTTATTAAGGTTATTAACTAATCTAACATGAGATCCTTTACTTAACTGAGAAATGTGGAATTCTTATCTTATTGGCATTTTTCTTTCTTTCCTGTCTCTCCTTTAGAATGCTTTTCAGAAGCAACTAAGAGCTGGTACAAACACAGCCAACACATGGAAAAACCCCAGTACAGCACCAATACAATTTCAGAAGCAAAAATGTTTACCCAAATAGATCTGATTACTCCTATGAAAAAAGAAAGTCAGAGTCAGACTATTAAATGTTTATGTGGGCTGTGCCTTCAATGATGCCAGCCAGTACAACATTCCAAATCAGAATATATTAACAGTTCACTTTTTACCCCAAAACAGCCAGGGCAGACTTCATGCAATACCAGCCCATGTAGGGATGATAGTTTATCATCAGGACATGTGAAGGTTCAACTAAGATCAACAAGACAGTAAAAAATGCTGCAAAGAAGTTGGTTCTTTCACTAGGGAAAAGTTCAATATAGAGCATTTGAAGCCATTAAAGATATTAGATTGTATGCACACAGGTTCTGCATCTTAATGTCATGTTCCTCAGTATTGCATTTCAGCTGATAAAAACAGAAACCTTCTGCCAACGTCAGCTGTAGGTACTGCTCCATACAGGACTGTCTAATAAGGGCGGACAAACCAGGCTCAATGTCACACAGACACAGCAATCTTTCACTTGAAAAGAAAAGAAAACATAAAGAAAAAAAAAGCAAGGAAAGAAAAAAAAAGAAAACGAAAAAACTACCTACTGAAAGACTAAGCATTCAGAGTGGCTGTAATTATTACCAGTTAAAGAACATACAGTGGATCCATGATGAAGGATGAATATCCTTTAAAGGGGAACCAGTCATCTGCAATTATAAGTTGACATAATAAAACTACAGTCAGAAAACTAGCTCCTTGCAAAGGCCAACACGATTCCTGTCAACAAGGACAGCTAAAGGAAAAGCTGAAGGATCCTAAACAATTCTGTAGTAAGGTATTTTAGTTAGGTGGCATGCAGAAACTGGTGTGGGAGCAGAAGGAGACAGAGGCTTATTTCATTTGACAGGTGAGTAATCCAAGAAATAATCTTGTGGGAAACAGAATCTTGGGGAAATAAAAAACAAACAATCCACCAAACCAAACCAACAAACAAAAAAACAGACAAAAAAACCCAAACAACCACAAAAAAAAAAAAAAAAGCAACACAGACTGAGGCAGCAAGTATTGCACATATTACGTAGTTTATTTCTAAAGCCACAGAAGCCTGAAAACAGCTGTGAGGAGAAAATATGTTTTTGGCTGCAGAGGCTGGTAGCTAATTCAACTATGTATAGGCTTTAGTACTGATACCAAAAGCAGTTTCCATTAAGAGCAGTTACCATTCACTGTATGGCTGTTCTCATGAAAATGGTAGTATCAAGAGATAAGCAAGAATAGCAAGTGACACAAGCATATGGTCTTATCTGAAGAGATTTCTAACTCCAGACTGAAGTGGCCACAGACCTCTTTTTTTCCCCTCTCCATTTTTATTAGCTGCCAGACCAAGATCTGAAACAAGTGGCAAAAATTCCACACAGAGGAGATTAATTCACCAACAAACACCCAGATGGTCCCTGACAGATTTGCAAGTATTTAAGAGTGAAGTAAAAATAATTCACAGACACAACTCCATCCACATCAAGCTGGACAAATCCTTATGCTGACAAGGCTACTTCAATGTTTTTACATTAGTAAGTGTCCTACTGAAGAATACCTCCTCACACCCTCAAACCATGATCATTCTAAACACACTTCCTCCCCCAAGACCTGCCCTGGGGTATCTCAAGATACATCTACACCCAAGACTCACGTCCCTGTCCTATAATTCAGCCTGAGCATCCTGGCATTTGAGTTTAGCAAAAGCTACAGCAAAGCTTATGGCCAACACCTGTTGTCAGAGTTAAGACTTTATTTAAATTTTTTGTTACTTTCCTTTGCATGGCAATCTACCTCCTTGTTGTATAGTGTCTCACACTAGATGCAGCTGTTCCATTCAGTTACCAAACCACTACACTGTGTATTTTTAAATGCTCTGAAGATTCCCTTTTTCTTTCTTTCTTTCTACTGTGTAAAACAAAGTTTAAATGTTACTCAGTTATAATTCATCTATTTAGGAGGGCTACATAAATACAGCTGTGACAGTACAGCAAAAATACAAGAAAGGACAAAACAAATAAGAAAATTAGAAACAATAATTATGTGTTAGAATGTGGTACGTTTAGTCTGATTTTTCTCTTTCTTTCTTGCCTCAAAGAGGCCAAGATATCACCAGCAAAGAACCCCATTCAACTTCTGATAGCTCAATAGTTTCAGGATGTAGCAAAGGAAGCAGTAAATATTGTGGGATGACTACACAATCAAGTCATTTCACATTACTAAAACCTTCAACAGCATCCCTGCAACACTAATTCACCATATTACCCAGTTATGTTTTCATTAATTATATGACACCACTCAGAAAGTCAGCATGCTATATCAGCATCAGCCTTTCCTCCTACACACAGTTTCCTGGAACTGGTCATCTGCTGAACAGATTTGTGAGCCACACCAAGGCCACCTCTATCAGATATCTGCTTGGTAAAAGCTACTGGTGTTTAGACAGGGTCCATCCAGATACTAAGATCATTTCATACTTATCCCTGAACTGTATTAGTGGATAAAATTTTGACATCTCTGTTTTATTCTGTTACATCCTATCTGTTATAAGGTCACCAGCAGCCTGGTAGTCTTGTACAAATCAATTTCTCTGTGTTTCAACTTACCAAAGAGACAATGAAATGCTATTCCTGTTTCGGCAATGATATGACACTAGGAAAGAGGAAAAAACAAAAATCTAGGGAGACTCAAAAGGTAGATTAGTTTCAAATTTCCAGTGTTGCAGGTGCAGATTGATTAATCAGCTTTTCATAATTAAGAAGCAGAGAAAAAGAGTAGTCTTTACAGGCACTGGGGGCCTTTTTCTCATAAAGATTATTAATTCAACTGATTAAAACAATTTGATACTTCATAAGACAGAGAGGTAGCAGGGATGTGCAGAGAGGAAGGGAGGATGTACACATTCTGCTCCCATAAAAATTCACAAAACTAGACAGCAAAACATACTCTGCTTCCACACCATGATACCAAAAACTCACCAACACTTAAAGGGTATACAGTGTGGAAAAGTTAAATTACTCAAGGTGACATGCAAATAATGCAACAGATTGACGACAAAACTATGAGAATTAATTTAGGCAAAGATGGACAACTCCAGCAGGAATTCAGAATCTTGGAACTTACCCTTCTGATAATATAGTATAATCCAAAAATGTCCCCAAGCCCTCGTGCTGGTACAAGGAGTAACAAACAACGCAGTATAATCCTGCATCACAGTCTCCATGACTTCAAAGTACGCTGAATTCAAATTATTCATTTTTGTAAAACAGAGCAGCAGACAGTAGGCAATTCAGTGTGCCAAGTGTGGGGGCAGGACCAAGTTAAAATTTACAACACACAGTCCTTTCCTCTCAGCTTTATATTCAAGCAAGTGTGAAATATTTGGGAATTTACTGGGGTGGGAGGGGTGCGTTGGTTTGGCTTGGTTTTAACTAGTAAGATGTTCATTTCTTGCTGATGCCCACCGCCCCAAACTTTGAATTTTGGTGTAGTACTTAACTAGGCTCTGAGCCAAGCTTTATAGGCTGATCAGGAAAGCTCTTTCTGCTTCAGAGGCACCTCATAGCAGAGAAAAGGCACAGTTAAGTAAGAAAGATTTCTACATAGTTATGGGTATTTTAAAAAGTCCTAAGTTGTCAGTTATTTGACGAACAATCCTTACAGCCAAGGCAAGATACGTCAATAAAAAGCAACACATGTACAGCTTCAATTTTAAACAGTAAGGAAACAAACTCTTGAAAGCTATCCCCCAAAAAGAGCACAAACCAAAGGCCAGGACTGCATCTTGCATTAATTAAGCTGTTAGCAACAGAAAGTACTGGCAAACAAAAAATTCATCTCAGGTAACTTCCTGTATACCATTCTTGCAGCACAGCCACAGATGTTAAATTTTAAGCAACAAAAATGTGTAACTAACACGTTTGCTGAAATTGCTTGGCAGTCTAACATGTCAGTGTGCCAGCCACTCTCCCATTAGCACTCCTGGTTATGGCACTATCCTTTTCCCCCTAACCACATCCGGCTCTAGGCAGACAATCATTACAGCATTTGAACAAAGAACACTGGGCCATGAAGGAGAAAAGGGCAAGATCTAATTTTTGACAGGATCTTCATTGATTACTGCATTTCCTCAGTGGTACTAGAGAGAATACACATGAAAAATGGGTGCTTTAAGCAAGATCTTTTTTCTAGAATAGCACCTCTGCAGAAACTCATCCATTTAAAAGTGACTGAATCTTCCCCATGTATCTCCTGAGAGCCTGAAGACAGGAAAACACACTTCATGAACCTATAAGCCAGACCAGCATTACGGGATTCAGCATCAGAAGAGGTTAGTATTGATTCGGCAGATAGACTCCACGTCAGAAAGAGATTATATTGAAATAGCTGAAGGTGTCTTTAGGGTGAAACAGACAATCAAAAAGCATACACTACTACATTTTGCAGCAGTGCTAAAAACTATCTGGAAGGTTCCATTCTTACTG
The DNA here is from genome assembly GCA_013397395.1 of Sinosuthora webbiana. Lineage (NCBI taxonomy): Eukaryota > Metazoa > Chordata > Aves > Passeriformes > Sylviidae > Sinosuthora > Sinosuthora webbiana. The sequence continues at coordinate 562,911 of VXBN01003823.1, read as the reverse complement.
CTAAAATAAAGGAAGGGGCATAAGGTGCTACAGCAACCATTAAAAGACATCAGCTGTAAGCACACACAAATAAATACACAGGAACAGAAATGGAGAAAACAAAATGCATGCACAAAATAGGTGGTTGTTCTCTCATTATTCTATTCTAAAAACCCTGAACACCATAAAAAATAAGACAAAATCAGTTCCAAATTCTTGTCATAAATGCTCAAAAATATGCAAGTCCTGAGCTGCAATCTCAATCAGACAAGACTAGCATTTTGCTGTGATCATAAGGAGAATATAAGAATGAATGCCAGAAGACAAAAAGGAGAAAAACGAAGCTGGCATTACTAGTAAGGCAAATTGCATGCAACATAAAACAAATTCCAAAGACTCATGAAGAGAATCTATGCTGAAATATGAGGAGTAAAGCAATGCACAGTCCTAAGAGCATGGACAAGAAAGACAACTACTATTTGAGAAAATAAACTGAAGCAACTTAACAGTCAATCAAGATGCTGCTCCAGTTTACAGGCAACTAGTCTCTTCAGAAGATCAGGGTCAAATACAGTGAGGTCTTTGCAGCTACCTCATACAAATACACTTGTTAAGAATTAAATCTCTTCCCACAACCACAAAATAAAGCATGTAAATGCAGTAACAGAGCCTACCCAACTCAAAAATGTGATATCCTCTACCTCAGAACTTCGCTGCTGCCAACCAACCCAAAAAATTTGTACATTTTGGCCACCCTGTCCTAAAAAAATCTTTGAACTGTTGCTTCCAGACAGGAGGAAATACTCCTGACAAAAGTGACAAATATGAAAATGCTATTAATGCTTGAATATTAAAGCCTTCTATTTATCATTGTACACTACTCTGTCTTGACAAAACTGAAAGAGAACAGTACATGAATACAGAAACAGAGTAACATGAAATACAGCTCTTACCCCTCATCATAAACATGTGCTCTAATTTTTCATTTATATTATTCCTTCCTTTATTGCACTTCTCAACATTTACTAAAATCTAAAAAAAAAAAAAAAAAAAGAAATTTAAAACTAAAAGGCTGTGTTCCCAAGGGGCACTGAAGTCCTAAAATCAATTTTCCACTCATAACCTAAATTTTCCAGCTGTGCTCCTGAGTGTTGTATTCAGAAAACACAAGCGTTTGGGGACTACTTCCAGGTTCTTCTGCAAACAAATTCTGACTGCTAAATTCCCCTAATATATTTATACACCTTGGGTACCACCAGGATTTTTAAAACAACTGGAACAGTATTCTTCTAGTGGCATAATTTAAAGCAAAGTGGTAAAATACATTAAAAAACCCTTTTCATATCAAAAGAACTCAAAACAGAAGTTAAAGCAAGCACACACTTCATACACTTGTTAGCACATCCTCCTTACTTTTCACATGGAAAAGAGAAAGTTACACTGTGGGACAGGAGAAGAATCTACACTAGCTGAAAAAGTATCTTCAGATGTGTTTCTGTACTTGATGTAACATGATTTATCTTTAGAGAATACCAAGAATATTCAAATACACAAAACATATGCAGATATATGCACACTTTAAGTTGTAGCTTTCTAGGGCTAAAATAGTATCAGAAGACGTGACATTATCTCCACAAAACGTATCAATGCACTTGAGTCAATTCTACAGGGTAGATGTTCTGAACCCAGGTCCCAGGCAGCTGAAAGTGAAATTCAGTATAACATGTATTGTTTCCTAACAGGAACTAACAGTAACCACAATTCCAGCTTCTAACCACAGACTGTCTGTTAGTTTAATTAGACTCTAAGTTTGATTACTAAAACATTTCCTTCGAATTTGATCACTTGCAACATCTTCTTTTACAGTACACAGACAAGGACAGAATTTTTGATATAGTGCTGCTAAACTAGATCTCCTACTTCTGATAGTAGAGCTTTAAAAAATCACCCATTTTGTAATACTTTTCAATGCACATGTTCCACTGCTTTGAAATAGTGTCTTGGTTGGGAAGGATAACCAGATGTCACAGAAGTGTTACTTAACATCCTTATGAAACTAAGCCAAGCACATATACACAAAACACAGGAATTTTAAAAAGGACAAAGTACTCCAAACAAAACATGCAATTTAAAAACCTGGTGGTTAGTTGCAAAAGTCTCTGAAGAACTTGTTTTTTCTCAAGGGCACAGACACCAAGTGCAAGTATCCTTTTTGTCTCTAATCCCAGCAGTTATTTGCCACTGAGAAGCACTAAACTTTAGACCTAAAATCAAGGGGGACTTGAATGAAGAGGCACAGGGAATCCAAGAGGAACACAAGTTAGAAACTGAGACAAAATAATTGAATAAGATTACAGAAAGCATGAGTTGCGGACAGAAATCCATGTTGTTCTGATTTACATTGGATGAAGCAAGGATCCTAAAAAGGATAAGGTTAAGGTTGCAGAAGTTAAGTTGTAGTGCTACATGTAGAGGGGAAAAAGTAAAGCCAAGAAAACAAGTTCAAAAACAATTACAAAACTGCAGTATTGAGTGTTCTGCTTTGAAATCATAGCAGTAACTTATGGATTTTTATGTAATTTTAATGTTCAGATGAATAACTGGTACTATTACAAGCAATTTGAAGCAAGTATTGCTTCAATCTAATAGAAGGAATTCATAGTATCTCAAAGCCTGTGGGCGATTTTGAGAAAACCGCTAACTTAACAAATCTAAAACTTTTGACTTTTAAAGCAAATGTAGTGTATCAGCTGGTGAAAGCAAATCTAAAATAATTATGTGAAATATGACACATGAAGCAGCATCACAATCAAAACTGCATCAAATTCAAAGGGAGCATCTTACCAAAAAATTTGAAAAGAAAATACAATTACTAGTTTCATTAGTTGTGACTAAGTAAAGCCACTTCTCAAACCAAGGACATTACATGCAACTTTTAAAAAAAATCCTGTTTCAGTAAGACACTGTCCTTCACGCAGCTCTTATTCCTACTGTTACCAAAAACAGGCAAAGAAAAAAAAAATAAATAAAAAAAAACCCTGCACAAGTAGATTTTGGAGATAAGCCAAGTGACTCAGAAACAGGAGCTAATGAGTACACAGAGGATGCCAAAGCCGCTTTATTTTATGATCCTTAGAACACAACTGAGATAAATTCAAATCACTACAGATTCTACCACTGAGCTCACCTAAGGACTTGACACAACGAAATGTTATGTTTCGGCTTCCAGACCTAATACAAAACAGTCAGTCAGCTTTGTGACATATTGTAGACTTCATCAAGAGATGGTGCTACAATTATCAGAAGGAGTTGGTATGAAGTGTGATATGGGCTACAGGCATCAAGTTTGGTCCTACGCCAAGTATTTTAACTCTGAATGCAGCATGGGGCTCTCTNGGGAAATTAACCCTTTCAGAAAGACTTTCACTGCTCAAATAATAGCAAAATATGTCTGACACAAAGTGTTGTAGAGGATCTGACAAACATGTAACAATGCAAAAAATGTCTGGAAAACAGAGGTGAATAAACTGATCAAGAGATTGTACATTCTATTAGGCCTGCACAAGTGACAGCTAAGAACGGGAGGAAAAATGTTCTTTATCTCAATATATCTTCTCTCAGAAGGCTGGCTGGCCCTTCACTTTCCAAAGGCAGCTATCAGTGCCTATCACTATTTAAGCCAAGAAAACATCTATTCTAACTTGCACACCTCTTAGTACGTAAGGTGCCCTGTTTTTTATAACAGTGTATAGAACGACTCAAAAATAAACATGCCTCTATCCAGAAAAAAGTATGCAATAATTTACTAAGGTTATACAAAATTTATGATTTTTGTTTTACATTTTACATCTATGTATGTTGCTCATGCAATAAACTTATTAAATGAAAGAGCAAGTGTCACAATTTAAGTAGTTCCAAGTAGCTCAATTACCTCAAATTTTTTGACGTTTTAGTAGATGTAGGGAAGTTTAGCTGGCAAGTGTGGCCCCTTTCAGGCAGGTCTGGGCACAGCTACTAAGCAGGGCATGAATGCAGTGTGCAGACACAGAGCTACTCCTGTACAACACTGTGTAACTGTTCTATCTGTCTGCTTCTTAACTGATTAATCTGAATGCACTGCAAACTGCCATTCATTTGTTTTTTTTAAACCCTTCTCTGGTTCCACGCCCTCCACAAACTTTTTCTTCCACAAGCTCACTGAGAGGCAGAGAGATACATCAGACCTGATTCACAGTTACACAACTCCTCTTTGACACTGTAAAACCCTTTCCTCCAACACAGAAACATCAGCAGAAACAATGGATAAGGTCTCTCTTGCCTAGAGAAGAACAGACATGCACAGTATTCAAAAACCAGTGAAAAATAAGAACGTTTCCAGAACCTCATCTGTAAGACTGACTTTTACACCGTTTTTTCTTCACTTTGCAAAAGACACCAGGCCAAATTCCAACTAATGCTCTCCAACTTCTATTACTTTTTCCCTCGGCAGGTCACCCAACAAACACATTCCCAAACACAAACTGCATTTAGAAAAGAGATGGTTACAGTCTACCTCTTCCCTTTCCTCTCCTGCAGAGTGTGGCTTCCAAGATGACCCTTTTACTTCACACATCAATTTTCAATATTTCAGAAAGAATTCTTTTCATTAAACCTTCTACTCCAAAGAAATCTCACCTGCATAGGAGCTGCAACTAAGGACATTTTTTTTCCATCAAGTTGTTTCCTTTCTTTCTGATTTCTCAGAAAATGCATTTTCAGTTGAGCCAATAAGCGAGGACTTTAAAAAGTCCGTAAGGTATGACTTTTGGCAAAGGTCTGGACAATTTATGTACCAAATTTTAAAAATCTATATACAAAAATAACTGTTTTCCTGTACTGAAGATAGAAGAAACGAGTAGTCAAGGCTACATAATGACTGTGCCCCTTGCCATCTTTTCTAGAAACATATGGAATTCGTACAAGCTGATTTCCTCAATTCCATACAATAGCAACTTCCCATTTACACCACATTTTCTTTTACACTGCCTACTTCCATTTCTACAACAGTAAGTCTGAATTTTGTTATTGAATTATTTTTACCTCATACTCGTTCCCCCCTCAAATCAATGCATGTATTAGATTTCCAAGTGGAATTTTCCATGTTGGCTATAATCATATCACTGCAAACAATGCAGGGCAGTCACCCTGAATTTAAAGAAGGATTAGATTCCCTATGAAAATTTTCCAGCATTGAAAAAAAAAAAATAGTGTGTATATACCTAGAGATAAGAAAAGAAATAAACACAGCATTTTCTTTGACATTTGAGAGGTTTCACATAAAGCTGCCTTCTCTGCTGTTGGTCAATTTCCCTGCAAGTCTAATTAAAAAAGCTCATGTAATTACCTGAAGATTTACAAGACACTGTTTACAAGCCACTTAAAGGTGGACTGAAATTAGCTAAAGGAAAAGTGAAGGCCCAAAGCATCTGTCTGACAAAGTGAAAGCTTCATCGGCACTGGAAGCACGACTGAAGCTGGCTGCTTCTGGCAGTAAGGCTTCTCCCACATTTCCATATCCTTACAGGTTCAGGGAAATGCGTGCTACCTTCACCCACCATCGTGTGGGTTTGGAGTCGTTGGCTTAAGGCAACATGAAGTACAAATGTTAGTCAAACAACTACAAACATAGGCTGTTAGCAGACTGCAATTAAGAATGTAATTAACAATGTGCAAGAAATAATTAGCTGTTTTCACCTTTTTCAAATTCATTTGCAAGAAATTGTTTTTTCAGTCCACCTAAATTGCACGTTAAAAACTCAGACGTTGATAGAAATGATCAATTTTATCTTGACATTTCTTACCAAAAAAGTGTTCTTTGCAATTAAACCTTCAGAATCTGCTCATTGAAAAGCAGGATATACTACAGATTCAGATGCTTTTATTCTTCTATGAATACAAACAACATAAGTAAGTAGACACAGGAAAGAGGGTGTAGTAAGATTAAGTAGATACATGTATTCAGGTTGCAACAAAATAAAGGTTCCGTTTCTCTCTGAAGCCTGAGCCACAGAAAAATCTTTTACATATCAAGCTGAAACAAGATTTATCCAAGTCTACATATTTACTTAAGACTTATATTTTGAGATTCAATTCAAGCTGCTTCCTGGCTTTTTTTAAACACAGCACGATGGTACAAGGCATTAAACACAACTACATCAGGTTCCCGTCTAAAAGGAAATGGTTTGTGTGTCCTGTAAATCAAGCTTTGAAGCAAACTGTGTACAAAGACGAAAGAAAAACAGCAGTTATACCAACTTTTTTTTTTAACTTACTCATAGGCTATTTATCATATCTTCAGTTTAATTTAAATGCACCTTCACCTAAGAAAGCACACAGCTTTTAAGCAGATCTACTTGCTTTTAACATTTCTACTTCTAACCAAGAGAACTGACAAAGTTATATTAAGTTATCTAACCTTATATTGAAGATCACAAGTATTTCAAAACAGCTTTAACTCAGAATATTTCCCTTTCTTTTCCCCCATTGTTTTTATGGGAGGGGTTGTTCTGCTATTTGGTGTTTTGTTGTGGGGGGTTTTGTTTGTTTGGGTTCGGGGTTTTTTGATAGGGAGGTTTCTTGGGGTGTTTTGTTTTTTTGATGTTTGGGGGATTTTTTTTGTTTGTTTATCCTTTTCAGAATATATTAAGTAATATTTACAAGAGAGTACCAATAACATATGAAAAAAAAAGAAGGGGCAAAATACATGGATTACTCCCACAGGAAACAAAGACAGGAGAGATATTTAGGTTTTGTTTTGGTTTTTTGTTTGGGTTTGGTTTTTTCTTTTAATGGTAAAAACATATACTATTACTATAAAGCAACCAAGTCACTATTTTGGAATGTACTATAAAATCAAAAGGTCAGCAAAGTAAACAACTCAGACACTTAATATTTATTAACAGAACTGAAACAGCAGGTACACCCCTTGTCATATAACCTACTTTCCAGGTCACAACACCATCAGACCTAGTCAAAAGTCTCTAGGCAAGTTGCATGGACAACAGATGAAGGCAAAAACAAAGCAACAGAAGAACATAAGGGGAGCGAGAGGACAGTATGAAGATGGATTCACTTTAAAGGTCTAATGAATATAACTTGACTGTAAATAGCATTTTACCCCTCCCATCTTTTCCTAAATGATAACATGTCCATTTTAACACTTCCTACCACTGGCTGATTTTCCCCACTGTAGGACCAGATCCTAAGGACAGTCATAAAGTACACATCTTCAAAAACTACATGCACTGCAAGTGTGAATAGGCCCCTCTGGTACTTGGATTATTCACTGTATAACCTTCAATACTCTTAGGTGACTGTAAGCAGTTCTGTAAACTATTTCTGCTATTCATTCATTCAAAATTGTTTTGTTAAAGTTACGGAAAATAAAATAAAAGCAGCATCTGCAGAACTCAACACATTTCTTTCACACAGAGGCTTAAATTATAACTTAATCAGACCAGACTGCTGTTCAATTCTTGTCAAAAGGCAGAAATCCGGTTTACACTACTAAATGGATTAGAGCAGGTTTAAGAGAAGGAAATCCGGTTTCACTACGAAGATCTACCTCCTGAAATCTATATCCTTTAAAAGCTGTCATCCACAGTCTCAACCTGCAGCAGAGATTATTCCTCCTACTTGGCAATCAATTGATAGGAAATATCTGGGATATAAGGACTGACCAACCTTTTTATGGAAGTTCCACAGCCAAGCGTTAGCATACAAAAAAAGTTAAAGAAAAGCTAATGGATTCTTTAAAAGGCCCAAGAGAATTTCAGGACTTCTGTATGCTACATAACAACATGTGCCACAAATTCTACTTGTACACATCTACCCAACAGAAACTGTTGCACTGGGTCAGCACCAAGTTAAAAGCACTTATCCAAAAGGGCGTCTTACCAAAAAAGTTCAGAACTGTGCAAGTTCAGTGCATGTTAAATGCTTTATGGGGGTTTATATTACTTAAGAATAACGATCCCAAATGTATGGAGACTTTCCTTTTCACCCTCCTCCCATTGAAATTGCAGATGTGGAGGAAAACAAAAGAAAGGAAGTACATTCATCGCTGAGAGCTACTTGAGCAAAGGGGCTTTCTGAACAATGGGCAGTAATGATGTAGTTTGAGGTGGTGCTCCATTTTGGTGAAACATTTTTTAAAAGTAACTACACCCTCTCTTCGGCGGTAGTCACATATTCTTTATCAATGCTCTTTCCGCCAATAGATACATGTATGTAAGTACGTATATTTTAATTATTTGAGCGGATTACGCATTATCCTGAAAGAGTACGGGGATCAAACAACACACGGTACCAACGCCGTGTCATAACCCTCACACCATTTGGGATACGGGGTTTTCCAGACTTTAGGGACGCCAGCGGAGAAGTCAGCCCGGGGAAGGAAGACGCGCCCGCTCCGCCGTTCAGCGAAGTGCGCCGCAGCCGCCCGGAGCGCCGAGCGCCGGCCAAACTTTCCACCCCGGCACTGCCCGTCCGCCGCCCGGCCCGGAGCGCGGCTGGCG
>VXBN01003823.1:497153-553778 GCA_013397395.1 Sinosuthora webbiana | reverse complement strand
GAGCAAAACGGTAGTGAAGTTTTCCTATCTGCCAAGCTGTTGGTTAAACAAATCAATGATTTTCCACCCCCCCTGCCCCTAAAACTATTAGCTATTCACCCACTAACAGTCTAAGATGAGGATTATGACAATCACACCCTTAAATCTAGTATGGAAAAGAAATATTGATTTCCTGTCAGATTGCATCATTTTGAGAAGTAGTCCATGTACATTCCATAGTAGTAAAACCTGCCAGGAGCAAAGGCATTNGAGCATGATGCACAGCCTAGAGCTTCAGTCACTGTTCTATCAGGTCAAAGGAAGGGGAAGGGTGAATCAGTCCAGAAAAAATGAAAACTATTCTGAATGCTGGGTCATAAAATTAAAGGCAACTTTTAAAATCTATGGGGAAAAAAAAAAAAAAAAAAAAGATTGCTGAAAGGATAACGCCGAGCAGTAACAGCTTATCTGAAGAACAGAGAAAAAAAAAAAAGGCTGCTGTATTCCCTGCCCCCAACCCTCAACTCTTCTTCATGTGACTGAAATGCATCAACATTATTGTTTTGCACTTGTTACGATTAAAAAATATGTAATTTCAGCTATTAAGCTACATTTCTCTGATCCTTCCACTGTATTATTCCAAAAAAAAAAAACAGTCCATTTTTATCTAAGCTACACGGTGACATTAACTGAATGTGTTTCCTCTTCCCTGTCCCTCCGTGTCTCCAGCTCCAAATGCATCCATCACGTTTGGCCAACGGCTTAAAACTTAGCCGTCACAGACAGACTTCAGTCACAGGATTAGAGCAGCATTTTAGTTAAGAAAGGAGATGCTCATACTGACCAAAACTCCAGTTCCACAAGAGGGAGACAAGGAAAATCAAACACACTGATAGATTTACAAATCTGTAGGCCAGAAGGGGGTGTGCGACCATCCTGCCGTCCTCTGTAACAAACACTACTCATCCCTCCTGAATTCATTTTTCAAGTGTAATATCTCTTCAAGCAGCATGCTGACCCTAGTGAAAGCTTTTTTGCTTTATAAAATCAAACTGAAAAGTGACTAGATCCCCTCACCTTCTTGAAACAAAGGGAAAAAATGTTACATTATCTCCTATGGGTTGCATCCAATATTCCTGCTTTCCTTTTATTCCATTTCAAAATGTCATCTTCTTTCTTCTTATAACACCTTAAAACTTTATCACAATCATTCACACCCATGTGTCCTCACATCGTATCTCTTCTGTGTTTCTGTTTCCAAAATGACACGGGCAAATGAATTACAATCTAAATGCTGTTTCATGCTTACAGTAAGGGTGGCAAAAATTAATTAACCAAAGACTGTCAAGTTTCAAGGATGAGAGGCAAAATCTTACCATTTGTCTCTCATGACACACTGCAAGTTCCAGCTGCAAGGTTGTTTGCATTTTTACACCCAGTCTTTATACATATTGCACAAGTTTCATTTTAATCACTGAAATACAAAATCTCCCAGTGCTCAATTTATCAGTTCCTCTAAAAGTAAGTAACACTGAGGTGTAGTTAGCTTTAGTCCAACCACCATTTCAGCCTAACTGTGTATTTAACTGTACATGTATGAATTAAACCCCCCCCTATGCCATCTAGCTCAGAGGTCACTACTGGAACAACGGCACAAGAAAGTTGACGAGTCACATAATGTGTCACTGACAGGCACAGACGCAAAAAGTATCCACAACCTAACAAAACACCTCAAGTGTCACAGAAACTTTAATTTCAAAGGAGGACAATTTACAGAAAGGATTACAGGCAGACAAAGCACAGATGTACATGCACGAAGAAACTATCCAACTACAGAGTGCACGTGTAACAAGTTTTGCAATGTGCTGAAGGTCATTGGTACAGCTACCTAAGTAACACTGGAAGGCAGAAGAATGAAACAAAGAGAAGACTGCCTTCCAGTGGAAGATGAGATAAATCCCAAATGGAGGAGTATAAAACTATCTTTCCGTGAGAAGTGCATTCACTATCAATTCTAGAAGTGGCATTTTCCTAGGCTTGTGCTGCATTTTATAAAGGTGTGTTGGAAGGAACTGAAAGGCAGAGGTTTGCACACAAGAAGGAAAGCATCCACTCCCCTGTGAATTTTCTCACAATTTATGAATCTCTTTAGCTACTGCCAAAAGTGCATCTTCATGTTTAAAAATGCATATAGCCTGATCGTTTTTTCTGGAGGCTTTCATTGTTTTCAGATTATTATTTCAGTTATAGTCACCATCAAAACCAGGGCAGATAAGATTGTGGTATGGAAGAATTTGTATTTTAGAAGAAAACTCCCTGCTCTTTGAAACATTTTAATATAATTATCCTTATATTTATATATACAAAATACAGCAAAATACCTCACATATTCTTTCATATCACTTGCAGCAGAAAGGCAGAAAGTTCAGTTGTACATGCAGCACAAAATAAAACACGTACAGTGTATGAAAAAGAAACTTTTTTTCCCCTCCTCACCCTCACAGAAGACAAAATTATTTTTTGATGATGGTATCAACCCCAAATTTTGCCAAAAAATTTTCTCCCCTATAAATGACGCATTTGACCTGATTAAATGTGAAGGGTGTTTCAGAATTAATTTAGATACATACTCCTAAGTCCATGTTTATTTGAAGCTGCAAAGAAACATGGTAGAAGATAGTTTTCAGGACAATAACATAAATCTAGTAAGTTTTTATCTTCATTCAACTGCTATTTTTTTGCATTATTCATACAGCTTCACTTAGAAAATAATATTGATTGACAAAACCAAGAAAATTTAGAAATCGCTGCAATTACTGAAATCAGCCAATCAACCAGATAAAACCTAAGCATCCAAAACTATATATGAATATGTAACTAGAGTTTTACAATGCAGATTTAATTTAAATTTAATTTTATGCATACACATATCCCATGTGTGGCTGCCACTCTCATACTACACATGGTGGTAGCATATGATAAATCATATTAATTATGCACCATGAAAAAGCTCATTTGTACTTTGCCCCTAAATCTATCTCTGTCAGGGCTATTTCCTATACCTTAAATACTCTACAGCATCCACTCACCATCACTGAGTTTTAAAAATAATTCTTTTCTTCCTAAATGTGAAAATTCATATGCTTAGAATAGATAACAACCAATGAAATAATTGCCTTATATTCTGATAACTTGCAATCCAAACTAACAGGAACTTTTTTCCACCACAGGTAAAAAGAGAGCCTTTCATCATATTTTTGTCCACTGATAAGCTCTTCAACTAACTTACTGGAAAAATTAAAGTATTTCAACTGCCATAATTTCAGAAGTCAAGGTAAGTGGACAGAATTCAACTAGAGATACCTGGAAGTGTTTAACATTAATTCTTATGCAGCCTTTCTCTAAGCACATTAGAGAAGAGAGAACAATTAAAGTATACCATAGCATACCCTGGGATGTTGTGGTTATGCAAGCACTGCTTGTGTGGTTTGGAATGGACAGCAGCCCCACAGTAAAGGACTTGGGGGCCCTGGTTGATGACAAGTTGTGTCAGCAGCCCCCTGGCAGCCAGGAAGGCCAAGTGTGTCCTGGGGGGATCAGGGACGGCATCTCCAGCCAGGCAAGGGAGGGGATTGTCCTGCTCTGCCCTGCCCTGGGGCAGCCTCACCTCCAGTGCTGGGGGCAGCTCTGGGTGCCACGGTATAAAAAAGACAAAAAGCCACTAGAGAGTGTCCAAAGGAGGGCAACAAAGATGGTGAAGGGTCTGTAGAGGAAGCCAGAGCAGCTGAGGTCACTTGGTCTGCTAAGCCTGGAGGAGACTGAGAAGTCTACAACATCCTCACAAGAGGAAGCAGAGGGACAAGTATTGATCTCTTCAGTCTCACAACCAGTGACAGGACTTGAGGAAAAGGCATGAAGCTGCTGGGGAGGTTTAGGCTGGATATTAGAAAAAAAGGTTCTTCACCCAGAGGGGTGGTTGGGCACTGTAACAGGCTCCTCAGGGAGTGGTCACAGCACCAGCCTGAGAGAGTTAAAGAAGTATTTGGACAATGCTCTCAGGCACACGGTGTGACTCTTGGGGTGTCCTGCACAGGACCAGGAGTTGGACTCAATGATCCTTGTGCGTCCCTTCACTGCCAGGTTATTCTGTGCTTCTGCAGTAGTTTAAGGAATAAACTGTCAAGGGAAGACCAACATTACAATTCCACAAAGGAGCTCAAGGTTATTTTTCTGAATGGCAGTAAAAGAAATTGAGCCACCTTTATGTTCCACACCAAAACAGTCATACTCTGCGTATGATTAATGAATAATCTAGATAACATTCCTGTAGTATTCTGAAAATGGCTTCAGTTCCTAAAGGAATTTACCCCCAATATTTTACACTGAATTTCAAAGACTCTATGCAGACACAGTACATTTTTTTTCTATTATATACACACACACAAAAAAAAAATCTCTAAAATCATCACCCAGAAGTTTTCAACTGTCCCATACGTATATATCCACACCAAACTATCCCTCTTGTCACTCCACAATGCTTTGGGAAAAAGGGATTTCATTACAATCTTCATGGACAGCAAAAGACATTTGGGCAAGAATCACTGTGTGGATTGACACAGCACCATGGAATTTGTGTTCCACTTTACCACATCACACAAACACACATTCAGGTAGGCCAGGCTGGCTCACTGTGTGTCCAACACACACTCCAACCACCAGGTCCAGCAATGCACCAAGAGACAGTTTATTATTCTCACTGTATGTTACCAAGAATACAGACCACAAGCAGGGAAAATTCAAGATTCACCAGTTAGCAAAATTCTAATTCTCTTCCTTCTAAAGCTGATAAACCCACACATATTGCAAAGCACAGGTTAGCAGATGGATGCAACAATTCATTACACTTAAGGAAGAAGGGCTGATTGCTGCTGTTTCTTAATAGTAGAAAATATTACTGACTCTGTTAGTTATATTTTAAGATTCTTGAAAATGAAGTGCTTTATCCCATGAATGCACGTGTACCTTGCCAACAGTCACCACCACAGACTCAGGAATGGCCACATTCCATGGAAAGCATAGGTACACACTGGGTCTTCTCGCCACCTGCCGGACAAAATCCTACTTGCACCGACTTGTTTCTGGGTTCCCCACTCATTGGGAGGGCTGCTTTGTTACGTAATCAATCAGCCATGAAAATATTAGAAGAAAAATAACTGTTGCAGAAGCAAAACAACTTTCCAGGTAAGTTATTTAAATAAGTTAATCAATCTCTCTTTCAGTGACAGAACATATACGAGAAGACTGTTCACTACAGACATGTCAGCTTCATCCATTTTGCCTTTTCCATCAAATACTGTGTTTTTTACTCCATCAAAAGGCATAGCTGGATCATTGATTCAGAAAAAGGCAGCCTTTTCTTTCTGAAAGGACAGGCACATCGTGAGTACAGTCTGTATCTCTCATGGGTCTCCTTTCAACAGGAACTGAGATACAGATATAATGTTCTCCCTTTTTTCAAAAGTTGCTGAACTATTGTATCTCCCCAAAGAAAGCCCAACAACAAACATACAGGAGCTATGCCTAAGCTATTTTTCATCTTAGAATTTGAAGTGCCACACATATAGCTATTTTTTGAGAGAACAAATAAATACCCCTCTGAGATGAGGCTTTCCTACCAATCAGCTCAGTGGAATATTTCAGATTCTGTATAAGGAAAAGGAATCAAATTCTTTAAAAAAAAAATCTCATGGCAAAACAGTAATAGCAATTACATTCTGAATAATCCCTGTGAGACATTTAAAAGTTTGATTCTCACATAAAATCAGTAGTAGGCAAGCTCCATTCCAACCACAATTATCAAACTTTTGCCAAGGCTTAAGTTCTTGTTTTGAGATCATTCTGAACAAAGACCCATCTAGTCTCCTTTATTTTGATGCACTATTTTCCTTTTTAGAAGCATTTAATTTCAAGACTTGCAACAATGCAGTATTTTGTCAATGAGGTAATATATTATTGTACTTTCTCTTAAGGACACATAATTCTTCTTAATGTGTTTTGGCTATTCCTTCCACTATAAGATTCAATACTTGCCATATTCATGGTCCAGCTTCTTCACAAAAACACTCTCCTGAGCATAGAGAGCAATAGTTAAGCCTTTCAACATTCAAAATAATTCAGAAGATAATTTATCTTGCTGAAGTCTGAACTCCCTATGAACAGAAGTTCCATTACAAATTTGCAAAGTAAGGAAGGCTGGAATAAAAAGGAACATTCTCCTAACGACCACTAGATGCAATCCCATATTTAACAGGTAGAGGACACATATAACAAGCATTCCAAAAGCATTTATTCACCATTACAGGTTTCTGAAAAAGCAACATCATGCTAGGAATGTTTGTTCAGGATATGCACCACTTCAGATGTAGGCTAGTTCTCTTACTTAACTTGATTTCTTTTTTCCCTCACTTACAGCAGGCAATCTCATAATTCAACTTTGTTTCTTACCACCTTCATCCTCTCTCAAACCTAACAGATATAAAAAGGAATCTGTGATCAGCCAAGTGCATATTATTGCTATGAAATTATTCCATGCTTTACAAAGCCAACCATCATTTCTGAATTTAACTGACCAAACACTGAGTAACTTCCTTTGTACCACATAATTGCAGCTATTCTGCAATGATCAAGAGGTTAAATGTATTCATGAGAGAGTAGCAGTTAACCAATCTCCTGCTGATTATTATATCTTTTACTCAAGTGACATTAGGTCAACTTGAGCACTTACCTAGCTTCTTAATCTCCACAATACCGTGAAAGAAAATCCTTAATAGCTGCAATGATCTTACTGTACTATTGCTTGATTAAAAATCTGATAGAACTGGATAGAGATATACGCACCAATTGGGCATACTGTGATAAAAGGAAAAAAAAAAAACAAGCCAACACTTTCTATCTTCACTTAGATGACAACACAGCTGATGCTAAAAATCACCAGTCCATTGTGGCAGGGTACAGAAGAGGGAAGCAAACACGATTACTGCGTCACGCCAGTGAAGCCAGAACAATTTAAATCACTGTGTATCAGAACAAGAATACTTACAGGTAAGGTATGGTAAAAACTATCAGGTATGGTATGCTAAAAAATATCGAAGTCCACATTCCCACCTGCCTCCACAGGACAAAAGTGCATTTCACAGCAACACATCTGGTTTCACATGAATGTACAACAAAGTCTGACTGAAAAAGTTACAAAGACCCAGCAGCATGTGTCAAAGCCACTGTGGCAGTCAACCCACTCGAAGTCTCAGGTCAGTAAAACAGCAGTTGCTTTTAAACCTAAAACTGTAAGAGATTAGAAGTAGCAATGCACCATCCAACACAAAAGTACTCTCTTGTGCGCTCAGAAAAATTCGTGCTGGATACCTTTGTGGAACTTACAAAAACAATCAATCAATGAGAAGGAATGCTCATTCCCACCAGAGATCCTGAAAAACTGCATTTCCCCACCCTGCTCCAGCGCCTGTAAGTCAGCAGTGTCATTCAACTCAGTTTGAGTATCTTTGTTTTTAGAGTTACAGCTATCACCAGAACCGTGGGAGTACTTCAGCTTGAGCAATGAGAGCTATTGTTTCCACACTGTCTGCTTCCATCCTCTGCTACCCTACAGTCACTTTGCAAGTACCACAGGCACGAGAACATGTCCCCTTACAGGAAGGCAAATAGAAATGTTACTTCTTCAACTTAGGATTGTGCCCTATTTAGTTATCCTTTAGCATAAGGATGATGCCCCACAGTAAAAAAATTAGCAGAAAGGAATACACCTCATCAGCTTCCAAAATCCCATCATTTTAGGCCAAACATTATTTGCATTTTTGTCAACTGAAACTGCCAAAGCTGGGATCAAGTTTTCTATAGCAATAGCAGCACTAGCAAGAAAGTTTTCACAAAGCTAAAAATTAAGTTTCTTAACAATACAGAGAACCACTATTAAAATTCAGGCCAGTGGGACAGTATCTTGTCCTCTACTGCATTTTTTTAAATTAACCAATCTATCCTAATTATGCATGAGTACCAACTTCCTAAGACTGCTAAGAACAGTCAAAGAAATTGTAATTGCCTTATAAGAACACCAAGCAACACCCTATCCTACTACTGCTCGCCCACGCCACACTGTGAGCTCCCACTTCGAGGTTACCAACACCTCTCACTTCAGATTCTGAATGCAGACGGAAGTACAGACAGATTTCCTGAAGACAGTACAATTTCCTACACTCATCACATTATTCCCCATGCCCACTTTATCTCAGTTTATTTTAAAGACAAAGCTGTGATTGAAACTAGTTTAAACTTTCATTATGTACTTCTGAGACTGGAAATCAGACCAATCAAATTAGATTCCTATATGAGCACACACTCCTCAAGCAAAGAAAAATCTCCTTGCAACTTGTGGTTTACTATTTTCTCATTAAATGTTAAAAACTACAGATGCATCAGTGATTCAATAAATATGTTAACTGAGAGACAATGAATTCACGACAGTCTGCTTTTTGTGACCAGAGGAACAGCAGACAGCATTATGGTTATTAAATTTTCCTCAATCCTTCCAAATATCAGTCATTTTTACAGTTTCTTCCTGCTCTTGATGTCCTTTCTAACCTCTTTATCCCCCTTCCATTTCCACACCCACAAAAATCTTTTAAGGAGTTGCAGAAGCTTTGATCTAAGGCCAAAGAAGTTCACCACTATATTCCTGAGTTTTATTCCTTGTTAATCACAGATTATCATTTTATGCAGATATCCCCTAAGTCCAACAACAAGCCAAGAAAGTTTTATTCCCAGAAAGGCATCTAAACCTCAAACACTATAAATGATTACACACTGATTTCTCCTGGTCATATAGTTTACTGCCAAACACCATTACTCCTTTGTTTCTCACGTGGCCAATTCTACCTGGGTGAAAAGTTCACAGCCTCACTTTTGTAACGCTTCCCACTTTTCCCACTTTCTAAGTAATACCAGCAACACCATTCTAGATGGTATTTTAAGATAACCATCACTAACACCACACACAGACAACTCAAATATTACAGCAGACAAGAATAAGCCCTTATTCAGAGCCACTACTGACACCAAGTCAGAAGCTTCAGTTTCAGAGGTGATGCACTGTATTTAACCCAGCTTAACCCTCAACTGTCTGGGTCAAACAAAAATCTAGTAGAGCAAAGGCATTCCCAGCTGACAAAAACTTTAACAGCCCTAGATGCTTAACTATGTAAGTCTTGGTGAGCATTTTCACCATTCAGGGTAAGTCTCTCATGAAGGAAGAAGACTATTATATGGACATCTGGAAAATAGAAGCATGGTTCAGGCAAAACAGGGATGTATTGCTTAGCTCCTACATGTATTTGATCTCCACTCATTCTGTACCATTAACAGGATACACAAGAGGGTTATAGCCACATCCAGCTCTAATAAACTGTGCAATAGCTCCTTTCAGTTCTCTCTCGTGCTCAGTACATCCTGACAGCTGGAAGCTAACTGAGGCTGATGGGAAGTGACCTACTTCACCACAAAGGGGGTATTTTTGAAAAACACACTGCATATGCTCACAGGACTTTTAAACCTATGTTAGTCTTCTCTGAGAGATGATGATTTTATCTACTTTTCCCATTATTCTTTAAGTAATGCTAATTTGCAGCACAAGCTGTGTTCTCAATTCTGAGAAATCAAAAGCTCTCTCCAGGAGAAATGTTAACCCCAGCCACCACCATATCTATTTTATCCACATACAAGAACGAGCAAGAAAAGTGTAAGAATTAATAAAGCACTAGTCTTAATCAGATCACTTAGGAAAGGATTCAGTATCTAGAATTCTGTCAAGCAACTCAATCTACAGTTTTGTTTTAAATTCAAGTACACCGTGGCTATTTTGAAAACAATGACAGAGCCAACTAGAGATATATTTATATTTATGAAAGAGAATACCCAGTCACTAACTTTTTGCATCAGCTTGTCAAAGTATTATAGTTTCAGAGCTCTGGACCAGGTCTATTCCAATCTTATGCTGTGTACAAATACAAAGCATACAGGCATGAAGATGCATGTTCACCTCCCTCTTGCTACTACTAAATTAGATCTATCTACTGAATTAGAACTGCAATTAAGCATTTGTTAAAAGGCAAATACAGAAAAAGAAATATGAATGCAAATGCATATTCATGGGTAAGGAATTAATGGAATAAAATACACAAGGGAGAACAACTCTCTAGTCTTAAAAGTTAGAAGCAACTGAAGCACAGAAAACCTGCTATCGTTACTTGACAATTTTAGCATTTCATAGGAATAAAAAACCTCATATTTTAAAAAGATTTTCAGTAATTACTCTTAGATGTTAAGCTCATTTTCAGTTAAACAAGAATATGGTTTTCAGCTCTACACAGTGGTTTAGCATTCAAGCAATTTCCTCAGTTTCTTAAATGTCTCTGAAGTCTTGCTAACTATTTTGGGGAGATTCAAGATAACAAGCCAAGATTAGCTACTTTGGCAATTTCTATAATATAGTTTTTGTGCCTCTCACAAGTGCCATCCTCATACTTGCTCTGCATTAACTTTCAGAGTATTAATTAGCTGCTCACACTCAAGCATTGAAAACCTGAATCTCTGGAAAAGAATAACTAAAACTTAAAGCAACCTAAGCTTCAGACGCAGCTTTCTTTTGCTTTCAAGGAAGTTTACTTAAAAATAAGTTCAGCTACACCTGATATTTATTAGATAAAACTGACACAGACAATCAGTGTTTTGAAAAATTTCCTACTATTCAAACATCAAACATTTAAATAAAAGCCTTTTTTAAACTGTGTGGGTTGGCTAAGCACAACTGATACTGTCATTCACTTATCTAACCAATTAGTGCTTCTAAAGAATGTATTTTATTTGTTCAGAATCATTTATTATCTATGCTGTAATTTTGCAGCTTCTCAGACAACAAATGGCTGTCTTACATCTGGGGAATAAAACACACAAAAGGGTGTTGGTGTGCTGTTTGAATACATGCAATTACTGGTAGTTAAGTTCTAATTAGCATAATTAGTTTTGAAACACTTCTCATAATAACTGTCAACATTATGTCAATTTAGCTGAAGTTAATGGCATATTTAACAAAGACACACTTACTCATTTTCAGTATTATACTATTTAAAAGAAAGGAAGAGGCAAGGCTCTTTCTGAAGAAGTAGAACTGTTTTTCAAAGACATTGAACATTTCTTATGTTTTGTCCTTTCAGCAATCCAATTTATAAACCAGTACTTTATATAATTAGCCCCCTCCAGTTTCCATAAAACCATTCTTACAAATTAACACTTATAAAATGGTAATAAAAAGCAATCAAAGTACAGATGTTCACAAATTCAGTCTTCTGTTGTTTTGGGGAAGGCAGTTTGCAGGGGATGTATGGTTTGGAGGGGGAAGAAATCAAGAGGTAAATTCTGTAAAAAATAAAGAAAGTAGTATGCTAAAAAGTAGCAAATGTTTCCAGTCACACCTAGACAAAACATCCCTTCACTGGTTAGCAGGAAAGGGCATAAGCCATTCACAAAGGCCAGTTTTACTGCTTTTCTAGTTTTGATGTAACTAGAAACTATTTCCAAGCACCAAAAGATGATCCATTATTAAACTAATAGTCATTTCACCGACATCTTTCACATTTCCAAGAAGAAACCACACACCTTTCAGAGCTGGATTTACTTCATGCTGTATATTCATCTCACACAACAGAAGGAATAGCCAACCTAAGCTCAATACTTGCCATAAAGCTGAAATAACACATCCAGTCTTGAACGAATTTAAAAGCCAAGTGTATTACAATCTAAATGTTTCATTTGAGGATCTTCGTTATAGTGTATTTTTATTAAATGAGTATTTCATAGAGCAAGTTACCATAAAGTACTCATGAAATATGCTCTCAGAAACCTCCCTGGACTGTGAGAAACCTTCCTTGTGGCACAAAGGAATTTTTTTTTTTAATTTATATGGAACATATAAACAAAATGAAAGACTTCCTGCTCCTTAAAGCAAGGGATTACTTTTTTTTTTTTAATTCAGAAAAAAGCCACCATACAGCCAAACAAGCAATAAATCAAGAAAACCCATAACAGGACTTTGACACTCAACCATGACAAAGCCAAATCTGAAGAAATTTTGGCCAATTAATTTCAGCAAATTATTTTCCTTTCATTTATTCATACATGTTTATCAATATGTATCATAGAGACATTTTATTTTTAGGTTTCCATTGATTTTATATATGAAACTAACTAGAATACATTAAAATCAAGAATTCAATCTGTGTCACACAAAATGTCTTTCTGCCTAAAACCTTACTTATTGCTCAGTTTCAGGCTTGTTATCATAATTTTAAGCATATCAGCTTATTACAATGAGAACTTAACAAAACTGGCTTTATTTCAATTTATTTTGAAGCATTTTCCAAAAATTCTCACGGTAATAAATGAAAGTCAAAACAGTAAGTTCACAATGGTATTTGAAAATACTTATGGAGTGGCAGGGGACTGGTAGAGCACAGGACAAATGACCCCTAAACTGTGGACACTGCATGAGGCAGCAACTTCAGGTCAACTCCCAGTCCATCCTACCCTGAAAAGACACTTGAGGTCGAGTGAGATGACTGACAGCCTACAGTGCAGGGAGTCAGATAAACTAGCTCTACCACAGTTTCCCCACACTCCTGCAAAACTCAGCACTGAAACACACACTGAACTGCCTTCCAGGAGCACATATTACTGACCGTGGAGGGGAGCAGACTGATCAGACCAACATGACCCATAAAAATATCCTAAAGCAGAACCACTTCTCAACCCAGCTTTCCCTTACTGTTCAGTGTTGAAGACATTCTGCATCATTTTCTTCATGTTTTTAGGTCCACACTAATTCTCTGTGCAGACTCCCATCATCTGTTTCACCACCCCAGAATCTGTTTGTCATGGAGGGTTCGAAATGCTCCTCACAGAAGTTGAAGAGCTGCCAGAAATTGAAGCTACTAGAAAGTGTCCAAAGGAGGGTAACAAGGATGGTGAAGGGCCTTGAGGGAACCTGTGTGAGGAGAGGCCGAGGTCACTTGGTCTGTTCAGCCTGGAGGAGACTGAGGGGAGAGCCCATTGCAGTTACAGCTTCCTCATGAGGGGAAGAGGAGGGGCAGGCACTGATCTCCTGTCTGTGGTGAGCAGTGACAGGACCCAAGGGAATGGCCTGAAGTTGTGTTGGGGGCTTTAGTTTGGATATTAGGAAAAGGTTTTTCACACAGAGGGTGGCTGGGCACTGGAACAGTCTCGCCAGGGAAATGGTCACAGCACCAGCCTGAGAGAGTTCAAGAAGTTTTTGGACAATGCCCTCAGGTACATGGTGTGATTTACGGGGTTGTCCTCTGCAGGGCCAAGAGTTGGACTTTATGATCCTTTTTGGTCCCTTCCAATTCAAATTATCCTGTGATTCTGTGAATTAAAGGTCCACATCAAATCCAATACACTACCCACTCATCACAAAATCAACCTTCTCCTATACATCTTCAAACCAGTTCTGCAGGTCTACATGGGAACTGTATTTTTAATTTATAGTCCAGCTGCCTATATTACAGGAGTGAATCATGCATAGCTATTGAACTCTACCTAAAGCAATACCTGCAGCCCATTTTTGATCAATACTCTGTTAAAAAAAATCAATCATTTCCCACAGAAAGGTTTTACACCTGTGAACCAGTGTGAGATTTTGCGAATTTTCAATAAATTATTGACAGAACAAGAAAAAAAAAAGTATGTTTTTGTACTCTTTTTGCAATTGCACTAAACACTAGCATGTATCTTTGACCTGTTCACTTGTCATTCTTGTCTATATTGGCTCACAATCACTACTCAGTCAGATCCATATCAGCTCAGTCTCAACCCAAGTGAGAATGATCAATTCTAGTAAAAGAATTAACAACAGGCTAATCGTTTTTCAAATGAGTGAGACAATACATTTAAAGTAATTTCAAGTCAGACTGTGAACAGCTACATGAAATTCTTCATAAAGATCTCTTCTACATAAGGGTAAACTCTCTCCTAAGTATGATTAAAAGCTCCAATTACTAAAATCTAACAATAGGCCTCCCAAATTCAAGTCTGCCAAATCACAGAATCAAGGGGAAAATAAAAGCATGCAAGGAGAGGGAGTGATCCCTAATTTATGGCCCTTTTTCAGCAAAGACCAGAGTCCTTTAAAAGCCTCACAGCAAAGTATTTGTCAAAGGAAGCTTGAGAAGAGCTCTGCCTATGTGACACCAACATTAACCTCCTCAGGAGGCAAGTCTGATCAGCAGCTCCAGATAAGAAATAGATACTTCTGAAGAACCTGCACCTCCACCCTGTGCACAATCTGCTCAGATCTGCTTAGATGGGTCCTGTGTGCTTTTTCACCAGCATGAAAGAAACTGCAGTCAGGCACAGATAAAAGATGTGGAGAGACAGGAAGGAAGAAGTATGTGGTAGACAGATATGCCTTGAAACTATATAGGTGACGAGTTAAAGGGCCTTAAGGAAGCAAGGCTCACTAAATTTTTCATTAGTCTATTGTTTTATGACCATTTAAAGTACTTATTGTCAAAACACTGCTGCATCTTCCTATAGTTTAAGCATCACAGCAAAACAAAAGCACAATACTGCTAGCAGCATGCCCCCTAAATAGTTGTGCAGATAGAAACAGACCATCAAACAGCAACACAGCCCTTTTTAAATTTAGTTAATTTGGAAGAATTTTTTTTTTTATTCTTAAATATTGAAAAGAAGAAAAAAATGTGGGTTTAATGCAATTTAAATTCATTTCTGACCATCCATCTACTTTCTTTTTCATTTCAATATACATAATCCAAATACTTTGTTCACAGTTAACAAAATACATAGGTTGATACTTAATTCCCTGGAAAATATAAGGGTTCAAAGAATAGAACATCCAACAGAATTAAGTGTTTATACTAAGTGTGGAGTCCAAAAAGCCATATCTGCCCTAAGGAGCCACAAACAGTACCAACACCAAGCAGAAGCTGGATTAGATTTATAGGAATATTTGTTCCATTTGAAGTGAAATACTACTTCAGACAGATCATGGAGAAAACAGCCATCAACCTACCAATATGATATGAAAAAGTGTCATGATGATATCTGTTTGACATTGGCTGACCATAGCTGCCTTCAACCTGAATATTGTGTTTAAAAAATCCAAAACAAGACACAAAATAAGCTTCCCCTAGAAAGCAGATACAGATGAACAAAGTTTTAATGACCAGCAAAAGGCAGGAGATGGGGGAGGCAAAGCAATAATAATTTTTTTTCCTTTCTTTATACAAGAAATATATTACCATAACTCTTTGAAGAAAAGTATAGGCTAGTGCACAGGACCCTGCATTAAATTTCAACACTTCTCAAGATATTAATATACCAAAACACAAAGCAGCGAAATAGATGCTTGAAAACAAAAAGCTGAAAGTTCAAGTGTATGATGCATCTCTGCCCCTTTCTCTTCCCTGATCATTTTATCCAGAAGACTTCATTAAACTCACGCTTCACACATCTATGTCCTCATGAGGACAAAGTACTTCAGGAAGTAGAAACAGACACTGACAGAAAAGAATGCTCAGGAGATAGGACAGTTGCCTTCTATTGCATGCCCTTTTTTAAAGGAAAGAAACCATTTAAATGCAAACAGCTGTATTAATGCAACATTCAGCTCAGGCTTTATGCAAAATCCAGTAACCCAATTCAGAGTTACCACTACCATAAATGTTATTCAGCTGCACTCAACATATTAAGTAATGTTGTGTGTAGGCATGCATTAGGTACTTTAAAAATGCAGCTTAAGGAGGAGAGATTGGTCTGGAAATAGACTCCGGTTTGATCCCCATTCTCCCACCAACAGACACAGAGATACAATTTTTTTGGCACATTTATAGCATTGAAAACAAAAATTACTCACCAAACTAGCAGTGAGTGAAGGTGCTGACTGTCCAAGTGTCTGGTAGCGCATCCGAACAAGATTAGTGGTTTCTACAGGTTGCCACAGCTGCTGTCCAGTTGCACTGGGAAGTAAATATTTACCTGTCAAGTTCAGAAAGAGTGAGTTAAAATATGAGATGTTGCAGTTGAGGCAATGCCATGGTCAGTTTACTGTAACACTCTTGCCACTGTAAAACATCTTTCACTGCACTGACCACAGCTGATTCCAACAGAATTCCTGCCATTCTCATTAGTCCTTCACACCATCCTTCCACTAGATATAGTTCTCTGTCCTCAAAATTGAACTTTTTTCCTACACAGAAACACATTTAAAGTACCAACTGATGCAAACATCTAGAATGCTGGTTCTGAACCAAAAGAAACTTAAACTCTGAAAGCTAGCCAAAAATGAAAACAAAACAAAAAAAAATGTATTAAGAAATGCTCCTCTATCTACCCCTTGAAGGAATAATGTTCTGAGTCTGAGGGACAAAGTGAGATTTACTGGAATAAGACACCATGTGGATGATTACACCATTTTGTGGATGAGGACTATTGTTGCTTCTATTCCGGAATTCCTCATAACCTACCTAATATGTATCACTCAGCTCCCAAGAATCCTTATCCAGTGTCCCAAGTGAGAGGAGATGCCCAAGGTGCAGCCCAGCCATTCATTCCCTAGGAGTGCTCCCATGGGGCTCTCGGTGCCTGGGCTCCCCGCTCAGTGGTGTGGCACCACAGCCTAAACATTTGTTTCCTGAAATTACTAAACCTCACTTCATAAATCTTGTCATCTCAAGACAGCTGTGCGGCGGCTATGTGCATGACCGCTGACACAGGATGCGTACCCCCGTGAGCCAGCACAGATTGGCCAAGAAATCAAAGGCCTCAGCTTCATAACTTTATTTTAACAGTAGATCCACAGAGAGTTGCTAAGGTCTCTGGGAAGTGACTGTCTTGGAAGCTAGAAGTTCCCAAGCAGCAGCACAGGATAGTCTTTTAACACTTTGCAATTAGTCTTCCAAATGGGCTATTGTTCTTTTTTACACTGGTAAAGCAGAACCCATAAACATTTTTTCACCCAATTTGCTAACAGCCTGCCCGAGATTAGAAGAAAAATGTACAACAAAGCTGTGGTTTCTTGCCCAATTATCTAGGATAACATTTCCCAGAACTGGAAAACCGGAATTAATTTCCCATCTGCTCTCTCTGCCTCCTTCTATGAAATTTTGGTTCCCTCTTTGCATAGGATCCCATCATCCTCAAGTAAAAGGGTGCCATAAAAAGCTTAAGGCATTGATTGCAATATACACATCTTTGATATTCCATTGATGGCAATCCTGAAATATATCTGCGACACATGCAGTCAGAGAGAGCTTTATATCTATCATCTCAAAAGGTTAATTCCTTCTCATCTGTACAGGAAAAAGAGAATTAAGTAACTGCAAAAAAAATCTAAGTTATACAAACCTTCCACTTAAATAGGTATGTTTTACTTCTTTAATGCTTTCTACATAAAAAGAGGTCTATGCCTTTTCTTTCCTTCCTTTTTGACTCTACTTCTCAGACACCGGTAAGATGAAGTTTTCAGAAAAGGGTGAAATCAAACATTTCCTAGTGCTGGGATCCAGGTTTCCAGACTTCCAGCAACATCCACACAGCTCCAAGCCATCAGCAAAATGCTTCAGCAATACCTATTTTGTCAAGTAGACATACAATACACATAACTCCTTCAGAAACTCTGCATTAAGCCACTCTAGAAGCCATCAGGAAAAGTGTGTTAAATAATTTTTAACTTCATCACTGTAGAATAATATCAGGGCAATTTATCCTCATAGAAATCAATATTTGAAAAGCAGTAAGTGTTCCCCTGATCCTTTCAAGAAAGAGAAAAGGTTCATTCTATTAAAGTTATTTGTAAAACTGGGCAACATTAGCACTCTTAGGTTAACACTTGAGTGCACCTATCTCATTGGGTGCTGTGGTTTAGGAATGATATTGCCCAACTTAGTTTTCCCAGTAAAAAGGAAATCATAAGCTGTTCCTCTCCCACTCTAGTGGGACACACAGAAGGCAGAGATGAAGGATTGAGGTAAGGACATTTACTGGAAACAGCAATGAGATAAGAAAATGAACAGCAACAACACAAAAATGTACACAAATAAAGAGTTATTTATATGCAAAAATGCTCAGCAAGTCCAGGACAACAAAAAACAATGGCAGACAGACCCTCCACCCATCACACTCTCTCCAGGATCAGAAAGAAACTCATTTCTTCTCAGTAGCAGTAGAAAGAGACCCTTTCCCTTACCTCCCCCGCAGTGAGATAAGATGGCAAAGGATATCATTTGGATCTTGGCCTTGCCCACCCAGCACAGCACATGACAGCCCAGAACCCTTGGGCTCAGCCTGGGCAGCAGCCAGGACTGCAGCACACACCACCCAGTACTGTAAAAAATACTAACTCTGTCCCGGCCAGAACTAGGCACAGGGGGTTAAAACCAGTCTCAAAATCCACCATCAGACACTAGGCTCCTCCCAGGCTGCACTAATTTTCATTTCCTATGAATCCCACTCGAGTTTCCCAGGAAAAATGATGGAAGTCAATCAATCATTGGTATTTAGTATACAAATTAGCATTGTTTTGTTTAAGTCTGGATCCCCAGAATTTTAGTCTAGGAGGAGAAAGATATATGAGAAGTAACTGCTATTATTAATGCTTGTACTAACTTTTTTATTGTAAATATGCACCAGAACCAAAACATGTAGGGTTAATATTGTCTGTACCTTACCAGGTGCAGGGCATTCTAACAGCCACCTTTACTATTTGTCCTCTACAGTAATTTCTATTTTACTCTGTTTTTATCTTGCTCAGACATCTGAAAGAAAGTCTAAGCTATCCTGATACAGAGGCTAAAAGGGATGCAATCCTACACAACAACAGAATCTTGTATTAAGCCTTTCCCTGAACTGTAATATTTTGCCTGACTGACAAGAAATCAGAGTAGATTTACTCTAATAATACAGTCAGTATTATCACTGTAAGAATGCACTTATTATTTCATTATTTTTCTTGCAGGATTAGCATCAAGAAACATTTAAAATAATGTTGGGGGTGTCTGTTGGAAAGCTAAATTAGGCAGTAAACACTATCAAAATTGCCAGTGAAATCGTGATCATGTGTAATGCTGGAATGATCCCTCCTCCCCTCTTCACCTCCATCAGGAGCCTTGAAGGTACCACAGTTTTCACAAAATACTGGAATTAAGGCAAGCAGACTGTCTAGAACTCCAATTCTTCTTTTCATAGTACACAGGACTTTAAAGACAGAAATTGCTTACAGGAAATACGCTTTTTAGAGAAGCAAAATTAGCTAGGCCTCAGACAAACAGATGGTAACAGATAAATCTCTTCTCTGAGAACAGCACTAACCCACTGCATTAAACCACTACACAATAAAACATGTACACACAATAAAACACCTGCCCAAAGTGAGTTAATCATCAACTCCCCCTCAATTCCTTCAATAATAAAAAAAAAAATTAAAAAAACCCCTCATACTGTCCACTCCCCCTTTCCTTGACATTACAGCACTCCTACACTTTTCTTACTATAGTTTCATTCCTAATTGTACACATTTTACTGCTTTTACATTTTCTTTGTTAACCCTTGAATTTATACATGTCCACACTTTCCCTGGTTAAGTGATTTCAATGCCAGTATTACACAAAAAAACTGGGCTGATTTACATTATCATTTTCATACTGCATTCATATGTGCCTTCAGGTTTAATGCTCCAAGCAGCTACTTTCCTTTTCAAGTGAACTGATTCATGAGGGATTCATGAGGGACTGAGAGGAAGGCTTCAACTCCACCTCAACCCTTCCATCTTAATTCAGTATTCTGGCCCACATACAGCATGTAACACTGACACACTGGTAGCAATGTTCATATTACTTTCATAAGCTATTCATATTGAGTCATCCACTGATAGAGGCCCCCTCCTTCTGTCCTCTTCAATTCCAAAATGGTCATTGTTGACTTCCTCCCCCACTTCCTCTGTGGAAGCTTTGCTGGTATTTTTACTTCCCTCCCTTGCACCTGAAATTACCAGGACAGCCTAAAGTAGCTACACTGGAACTAACAGCATCACCTCTCGTATCTGAATGCAATCCTTGTTAGTCCAGCACGCTTATCAAAACACATTTTGATGAAGGGTGGTTTAAGTTGACTATGTAATGGCAATAATTTAACATTATTTAATAGTACTACATCATCATTGGTGAACATAGGTAATACATCTCTGCAGTTCAGGGCCATCTTCCCCTTGAACATGCCTCTTGTACATCTAGATTCATTTGTAATGAGTGTTTGTTGAAGGTCCAAATAAAATCGTTGTTCATTCTTACTTCTATTGCGTTCAGCGTTTCTTGTACAACTTACTGTATAAGGAGAAAATGACTTGTGTAAGGACAAAGACTAAAACCACATACACTTCCACAAAAGTCAGTCACAAAAGGCAGGCTTTGCTTCACTCTAAACAGGAAAGTCTTTCCTACTGCTGAAGTACTACTCTCCCTCCTCTGACCCTCTCAAATGCCTATTATAATAGGACAGCTGAGAATTACTAAATGAGCTCAAATATAATACCTACAAATCTTCCATTTTCAATTACAATTCAGAAATAACTTTGTCTCTGATGATTAAACAATTGCGTATGATTAAGGAAATGTTTTGGCATCCAAGTAAGGTTTTACCTTTACAGAAGTACTTAGGATAGTGTAGATTGCACTGCTAGAAAGTCTGATTTGTAACCAGTCAACATGCAAAAATAAATACAGAGGAAGCATCTTGAAAGTTTTTGATAGAAACATTTTTTGTTAAAATAACAGAAGCAGTTTTCTATTACGCTACTGCTAAGAGAAGACAGGCACGTACTTTGCTAAAATGGAAGAATCTGAATTTGGGCTGACAGCAACAGTAGACACAGTTAGTCCAAAGCAAAGCTGTGCATATGATTACAGTGTACCACAGACTTACCAGAAGTTAGTATCGATATGTTTGTGTTAGCTGCTGTGAAATACCAGCTTCCAAAATAGCCTCTTGCCATCTGGACATCTTTAAGGCAAGGGCCAAGAAATACTTATTTCAACTAATTATCTTGTTAAATCCACTACTGGTATTTATGATATAAGTGCAGAGTATTTTTTAAAATTACAGAAAGCTAGATACTTCTCCCTCACTGGTTTACTTAAAAATGTAACTGATCGTGTACTACGAACCTATGCTCTGGACAAGTCAGACTTGCCAAGCACAGTTTCAAGTGGGTTGCTCACTCCACACCTCTTTTTGGGGAGCCTTAGGAGCATAAACTACCTCAGAGCAACAGCAACAAGCCACAGTAGAAGAGAAAACTGGACTCCACTGCTCTGAAAAATGTTCTGAAAAGAAACACAGATGGGTACTGCTCCCTCTTCCTAGCCATGGCACATTTCCAAACACACAAAAAAAACCCTGGGTTCACTGACAGGTTCATTGTCTTGATGTGAACAGAAGAAGGACTGAAGCCACCACCTGCCACCATGTCACCAGAGCAGCAATGGCAGTCCCAGCATATCCAAAGCAGCTACTGTTACCAGATGATAAATTGTCTACATCTGGTGAGCTAACACAATGCTTCTTCTCCAAAGTCTACTGGCCTATGGAACTGCACGATGTCCACTGCGTAAAAAGGAGAACTGCACATTCACCAGCCCCTGTGCCCTGCCAGCTCAGGGAGGTCGACTAGAACATCATGATGTACAACCACCAGGGGCCACCAGAGACTCCTCCCCAGGACAGAAAAACACATGCATAAAGGGGAGGAAAAATATGTTAATGATTTCAGGGAAATGATTATCATATTCTGGGACAATCAATCAATATGTATGTAAAATACAGTATATCAACAGGAACCTCCCCATACTCAGAATGCATGGCTTTGGGGAAAGCTATTCATGCCCCTGTGCATCTGGCCAAATAAAGAATGCTAGCTTCTTAAGGCTACAGTGGTGCTTAGGAACTTCTTTATTTTACCAAATTTTTGGTAACACCACTGCCACTCACAAACTGCCTGAGCAGCAGGAAGTGAAGACCAAAGCTGGAAGCAACGTACCACCACTTTTACCATCAGCAATAAGTGAAGCCTCATTCCAGGTTGAGACACCCACCTTAGTATTTATTAGGTTCAGGTTAGGGCACTTAGCTTTACTGCCTCGAATAACTGAACTCCTGCAGACATCCCAGCTGTAGGAAATTATGGGGACACTGCCAATGTTATGGTCTATTTTCATATCTGGGGGCACAGGGGAGGGGTGGAATTAAAGCCCACCATACCCACTAGCCGTTAACCAGAAAGTAAAAGAGTGGATGGATTTAAAGTCATCACTAGGAAACTCTTCATTATTTTGCCTTATTCTATTGTAGCTGCATCAACAAGTTTTATTTAAATTTCAAATGACCACCAACATACAAAAAAAAAAAAAATTACCATTTTAATAATGTCTTATTTATTGCCCAGAACTTAAAGGAGCATGTTTTGCATATTACTCAGCTACACACATTTGAAGTTAATGAACAACACCACTTTTGCAGTCTGATGCAGGAGGTGAAATTTTCCTTTCAGCCAATTTTTGTCCCCTAAACATAACCTTATTCGGGTAAGCCTATAATTACAATTACAATTTCTTTTGTTACTGTAGAAGAAGCCTTTGTAAAAAAAATCCTATTACACTCACTATAGTTCTTTCACTTGTTGATGTACTATAAACCTCCTAAAATGATCTATATTTGTTTCACTTTCTAAAATTAGATGAAGCAGTGGCACTTCGAGTCACATGATGTGATTCTTCGGGTCGTCCTGAACAGGGCCAGGAGTTGGACTCATTGATCCTTGTGGGTTCCTTCCAACTCAGGATATTCTGTGGTTCTACAATTCTGACTAGCAATGCATAAAATAAAAGTGGCCCACCAAAGGCAAAAATTTGGGGTGAGATTATGAACTTAAAATACACAA
Organism: Sinosuthora webbiana; assembly: GCA_013397395.1. Lineage (NCBI taxonomy): Eukaryota > Metazoa > Chordata > Aves > Passeriformes > Sylviidae > Sinosuthora > Sinosuthora webbiana. The sequence continues at coordinate 530,707 of VXBN01003823.1, read as the reverse complement.
AAAAACCCACAGGCCTACCTTAAAATTTCACCAGTATTGGCAGAACTGAACTGGAAAAGGACACATCCAGTTTTGGACCACAAACTAGACGGATGAAGGCTTAGAACTGTATCCAAAAACACATATATATAAAAAGAAAATGAAGCCTCTCTTAACTACAAAGGCCTGCAGAATCAAGCCTGTTTATAAATCAATTACCAGGAATAAGTCATCACACCCCAGAAATAATGGTTCATGCTTGGAACAAAATTCTCTCACTGAAAGTCATTTAAAAGACAGTACAAAATTTTGCTGATAAGGAAATTACTCAGAGTTCCTTTGCTAACAGATACTCGCTGAAGTTATATTGACAATTTGCAATCTATTAATGAAGCACTGTGACAGCAATACAGTAATTGAAATGCATTTGAGATCACCAGCAAATCTCCCCAGCCTTCCATTAGATTTGGAGGACAAGGGTAGGTTTGGGGTTTCCGGCTCGGTTTGTTTGGTCGGGTTTTTTCAAGTTTTCCACACCAAAAACACTTAACTCAATAGCACTGTCAGCCAACCAGTGACAGCAATAACTACATGAAAAAACACCCCAGGGACTGAAGTTGTCATTCATGACACTACATTCTACTTCCTTACCTCACAACTCTACTGAAGTACTACTCAGCAAAATAATTACTTGGCAAAATTTATCGGTGAGCTCAGAGATGGAACACTCTACTGCTCCCTTTTCTTTATCTTAACAAATAGGTCCTTTTCCCATAATTCTAACATGCAGTTCCAAAACTTAAAAACTGCCAGTCCATTCTGTAACACAAACACAATAGACAGGTATATTTTCACGCATCCCTATCATCCTTTTTTACAGCTTACACCTGCCCTAGAAAAATTTCAAGGTCCAGTTCCATAACCCTGTTAACAGTAGGAAAAACAGATAATTTAAGATTCACACTGCACACGTGACACTACAAAAAGCACACTAGAACTACATGCAAGTGATAAAGAGAGAGTTCTTTTCAACTTATAGTCAATTTTGCAAAAACAAGACTCCTGAACACCAAGAGATCAGAGATAGCTGATACTGGCAGACTTACAACAAAATTGTACCTAGAACACAAAGGACCTCAAAAATTCACTGTTCAGTTCACACATTATGTGAACAACTGCTTCAATCAATGGCCAATACTCTTAGCTCACAACTCTCCACCAGCTCAACATTTGGGCTTTTGCTGACAGAATTTATGGTAAGAAACAAACATCTGCCATTGCCCTGTGAAGAACATGCCCAGCAACTCAAAACTGACTTTAAGAAAAACATGAAATGATGTGTTAAGATGCTATTTTCTCTACAGTACGCACTGTGATGCCCTCTTTTGTCTCACGTATATGTTGTTACGCCCCATAATTAAATCACTACATGCTTATAGAAATTTTTCAAAAGGTAAAGTGTCCAACAGAAAATCCTGCTCCTGTTTTCCCTGAAAAACATCTATAAATTTTTCCACTCAAGCTGTCAACCTTCATTCTAATGATTAACTACAGGAAGTGGGTTTTCCCACTTCTCAATCATTTCTTTATCTATACATTCAATTTATGCTAAAACAACTGACTTGGAGAAACCAAGTACGTGGTCAAGTCATTTAGTTTACAACATCCACTAGAGAGAAACCACAGGGAAAAAAACAGGAAGACTTAAGCCTCTAGGAGTATAGATCATGTGTTTTTGATGTGCAATTATAGTTTATTTATAAATATGCTGCAAGTTTTGCACTAATGAGCTCAGGTACTAGCAACAACAGGACTGCAGCCTCACAGACCTCAGATTTAGTTAATCAGCTGATTAAATACAAGCATATAGCTAAGTCCAGCAAATTCTTTCATCTGTGCTTCTAACAGTTACACTGCTAAGCATACTTGAGCCAGCTAATTCAACACCTCTTAGGGTATTTCTTAAGAAGCTACAATTCAAACTTCAGAAATTTAACATGAATATTGATTTTCTCCACTTTTTGTTTTTCCACTATGACAAATGACTCTTAACAATTTTCAAACTGCTTTCATAAGTGTCCCAAAGAGGGTTAAACTCTACTTCTCCCTCCTTCAAAACTGGCAGCTTGCAAACATATCTGCTAATTAGGCACTCTACTGCTACAGTTTGCTTTGATCTCAACAACAATCAACTTCTCATGTTCTGATGATACAAGCACGATTAAGCAGCAATCGAGGAGTTAAAGGCAAAATAATGAGACAGGAATACAATATCTTCTGTTCTCATCTCAGTCTATTACATGGTGCAGACTCCAGACATGTCAAAGAATATGGAAATTACCTTGCTATGTGCACAGGGAAGTAAAAATCAACTCCACTATGCAAGCTGATTGAAGCCTTAAATGATGAAGGTAACTGACAATGACAAATATAACCTAACACCATCTCAAACACCAGCGCACCAAGAACCATCTAAAAATGCGTATTTCATAGCAGAATATATTTACTTCATCTGGAGAAGACAGCTTTGTACTGAATGCATTAAAAAAAAAAACCCTCCACACCACATTTCCTCAGCCATGTAATTATAGAATAGATTGCTTCTATCTCTTTCTACTATTTCTGGAGTAAGTTTAACACCTGGCACTGTGCTTTAAGGAAACCTCTGAGGAAGGCAATTGAAAAGACTGCCAGACACGCTCTGGGTAGGCAGTGAATGAAAGAAGCATGTTGTGCCTGTGATCCTGCACACGTGGCCGCTGAACTCCCACCTTTGCAGCCCGGAGCCCGGTGGTGTCAGCACCCGTGCTGGGCTCTGACTCTCCCTCTGCTGCTGCTGGGGAGAGCCCTCAGGCAGCTGCACCTGAAAAGGCTTTCTAAACTGGCTACACCCAGCCCTGACAGGCATCACAAAAAAAGCCATTCTGAAATACTTCTGCTCTGATGTGCGGGAAGTAAAATTTCTTATTAAAAGGCACACCTGATAGAGCTTTGGCACTGGCAGTCATTCTTACCCGTCATCCTACAGCACCCCAATTTCTGGGGGTGGGGACAGGCCAACAGAGTCCACCAAACTGTATCCCAAGATACCAAGCTGTATCCCCAGAGACAGCTATGAAATCATAGGGCTTTTTATGGACTGGTGAAATCATGTATTGTATTCATATATTCCTGGTGTAAATATGTATAATCTTTTTCGTGATAGGAAGAAATTTTGATTATGTACACAGGAAATACAGAACATTTCCTCTTATCTACACCAAGAGGCCATCATTAATAGAAATAACCCTTTTTTTAAATGTTGCCATTAAAATAATCCCATCATCACTATGACAAGCAGTTGTATACTATGGGAAGGTCCCATTCCCAAAGAGGTTTCAAGGTACAAGTCACATGATGGTACAAGTTCAGTTTTCCCAATTCACCAAGTTGTACCAAATAGTTGACACTGTACGACTTAATGAGCTAATCTCCATTTTGAACAGTATTAATGATAATTTATACAACCCAATGTGAAAATTCTGCTACTGCCAATTGCTCCTCTGTATGAATGGGGAAAACCTCCTCTTCCAAGTCCTGTCAGCACATGCCATGGATAAGGGAACAGCTTGTTTTTCATGGTCCATAAAGCTGTTGATCTTTCTGCTAATTAGTGTTAGCAGAGTGATGAATCGCTGAAGCAAAAAACAGACTGAGAATTCCCAAATTCATTTCAAATCAACCATAGATTAATTATACAGGAATAACAACAATTGCTGAGCATATTTGGATGACTGATGACTCAGAGGTGGAAAGATGATCAAAGCAAGAACATTATAAAAAATATATATAAATCACAAGTTTTTTTGGTTTTAGCTCTTCGTGATCTGTAGACAATACAGGATCAGAAGAACATGAAGTGATTTTACTAATGCAGAGTGCTTTAGGATCCTTGGATTAAAGATTCTATAAAATGAAATTATTGTGTATTATGTGACCTGTACTTGTGTAAGATCAATGTAAGCCTAGCAGGTAACAGCCCTACCACAGTTAGACACAATTAGCCCACCAGGAAGTCTTTTCCAAGTAGTTATTGATGAGATAACAGTAGGTGAGATAAGAAGTTCAAACTATAGGTACCTAAAGTGTATTTTTTTCTTTATATGTAACAGCAGAGCTTATCAGTATAGAAACAACTGAGTTAGCTGCAGCTCTCTCCAAAATATGACCTCTTCCCAGAAATATGTTCTCGTATCTTTCAGAAGTAGAAAGGGAGATAGCAATCTCCAAATGCTGCACAGCAACTGAGAAGAGAAAACAGGGCTGCACTGCCCATCTCAGAGCAAAGTGAGGAGCAGCACTGGGACATGAAAATAAGGGCAATTTGTTTTGCTTGTCCAAGTGATTTGCTAGGTTAACCCTCTCCATGGTAAAAGCTCATTTAATTTCTCATCCTTTCACATTACCTTCTGCTATGGATTCAATTTAAGCATCTCTGAACACAGCAAACTAAAATCTGTAGACAATTTAAGCCAAAAACCCTCTGACTATAGACAGCCCTTTGAAGTTTGTGGAGATCAAGAAAACCAGCCACCACAGAAAAGCAGCTTTTTAATTAAACATCTTTTCTCCTGATTCGAAACAAGTTTTAAAGTCCCAGTCTGTGCATCATTAGAAATCCTTAAGAAGGCAATCTAAGGCTACAGCAAGAGGCATTTAAATACATGTGTATTAAACAGATGTCTATTGTCCCAAGAATAACAGAGCTGATCTCACCCAGCCATACTTTCCTCTCCATTCTGCCTAGCACACCTCCAGTGCCCCTGCACCCAGAGGGCACCAGTATTCCTCTGAAGCAATCCTCTTTCCCCTCTCTCTCTGACCTAGGGCTATGAAAGAAGCAGCTATAGCTCAGCTTTGTGATGGGGCTTATCCTGCAGCCCAACAGCCTGTGTAAGGATTGTCTTTTACACTTTCTGTGGCATGAGCAGAACTTTTAAAGATCCAGTTTACTTCCCAGGCAAAGGGTGAGGCAAGCACTGTTAAGGGCATGTGTTCCTGCAGGGAAGGGGGAATCGGGAGCAGGAGGGAAGCTAGGACACAGCAGAAGAGAAAAAGGCAAATACTGATTTTAGTGTAAAGTGACCATGCTACCCAAAACTTTACGGCCTGTTGGAAACATGACCTTTCAAATTAGAAGATGAATCAGTCATAAATTACAATCAAGCTCTTTTACACTGAGATTGTTTTATCTCAATAATTAATGCTTATATGTTTAGCAACCACAGTTATAAAATACTGTTTTTCCTCTTGTCTTTCTATTAAACAGGACTGTTGGCAGTTCACAAAAAGAACTATTATGGGAGATTTGCTAGACTCATAGCAGGCCACATGCTATTTTAATTCCAAACTTAGTCTCTGTTTTCCCCAAAGTCTTCCTCCTTGGCAATGAATATTAAGAAAAGCAATACTGTTGCAACAATTACATTGAAGGGGTTTTTTTCAAAATGTAGTAGCATGGTGTCTCCAGGAACCACTATTAATGTATTTTATTGGAGAAACTTTAATCAGTGGTTGAGTAGGAATCTTTAACAGAGTGCAATAGTAGATTTATTCTCAAAAACATTTATTTCATTTTTCTTCTACTTTGAGAAGCTTTCTTTGCTTGTCACTGAAAACATGTGGTTGCTGGATTGCTTTAAACTGTGCAACTAAGGGGAAAAAATTTGGCTGTAGTTTCCTTGAAGCTGTGTCCAAAATAATTTCAGTTTCTATCCCACTTTTGCAGGTTTCCAGCCCTCTTCCCCCTGATCATCATGATCAGTACATTATGATCTACTGATGACCTTCTCAATTTTTCTTGTTTTCACATATAAAGAGTATCGTAATTTACTTCAGCCAATTCAGTACAGTACCTTCTCAGTAACTGTAATCTTTCAGGTTTTGCAAGTCTCGTTCAATATACTGCAACAATATAGATTTTATTTCTTCTCATATGTCCTGCATAACACTATTCCCTCCTGCAAGGCTCAATAAACTCATTTATTTGGGATCTATTCCCAGAGATAAAACCCCTATCTATTTACCTCTATTAGTATTCAGCCCTTCAGGAATTGAACTATTCTGTTTTATAGAAACAAATAAATTTTGTTTTGTTTTCACTGTTAATACTGCTTATGCTCTATGGCTCAATAACACTGTGTTTTTAATAGACAAAGGAGGGGGAAAGTAAAATAAAAAGTGCAATTTACCCTTCTAACATTTGGAGTGAGCAACACACATCAGCACAAGAATATTCTGCAAATTTCCAAGCTAGGAGCCTTGTCTCTTGCTTCACTTACTCCCACCTACTGTATTTTAGGAGTTGCACATATTTTAACAATAGAGGCAAAGACTGAACTGTAAATAATTTCAAAGATACTTTTCCAAACTATTTTCCAATGAACTGATACACACTGTTAAGCTGGCACTCAAAGGTGTATTAAAAGTAACAGAAGAGAAGAAATAATAAAGGAAGACAGTAACCAGTAATAGTGATATTAAAGATCAAGGGTTTTCTCAAATTACAGGCCTCCTTCCCCCTTCTAGGAACCAGGAATATTTTTTCAAAAACATTAAGACTTAAATAGAAATTTGGGAGGGAATATGTGAGCATAGAAGTTATCCCTTACATGGATAGCTCACCATTTTAAACTAAGGATTTCTTATGCCCCACTTCTTCCTCTTTTTTTTTTTTTTAATGACACTTCTTGTAGTTTCAAACCAGAGTAGCAAACCACTTTTAAGCATTAAAGAAATTTAAAAAACCCCAAAACTTCAGTATGTTAAAAAAGGTACATAAATACATGACCAAGACAACACTAAAATTATTAAATTCAGATTACTGAACATTTGAAACAACTCTAGGAATTAGTTCTCTATCTGCAGTGGTTTCTTTAAAGCAGTTTTTTAAAAATCCCAAAGAATATAAAGAACTTTCTGTCATCAGAATGAGTTTGATTAATTTAATCAGTAACATGAATGCCATTAAGATATTGAAATTATTTTAAGATACCAAAGCCCTAGGGTATTCAGGTTCATTTAAAGTGCATTAAAGCAGTTTAACATCATTGCACACTATATTCCCAAATCCTGACATTAAGCCCTGCACAACATATTGCATGCAGACAAAAAGCATATCCATTTCCCTTTACAAAGGCCTCAAGCAATAATTCAAGCATAAAGACTAGAGACAATGGCAGCAGAGCACAATTGCTGTTTGTTTTTGATTAGGCTGTCTTCTTCCTCTTTATCTGCACAGCTTATACGGCCTTATTAAAGATCACTTTTTAAAGACAACCACTCCACTTTAAAGTTAGACAAAAACAAAATTAAAAAACTACACCAGCTCCTGCTGAAAAAATAACTGTGCTGGCTGTTTTTAATCTCAGTCAAACAGTACTTTGGTTTACATTTCAAGCTTTCAGAGTTGTAATACTCCAGAGCTGCCAGAGAGTTTACTGAAATGGGCACCAAAATTGACACTTGTCTGCTGCAGGTCACTTATTTTTCATGAAAGCCCATATGGATCACAAATACTCTTACACTGCTTCTGAAAGCTTCATAACAACTCACAATAAAAATGAAGTTGCAAGGGAAATGACAGATCTTAAACTAGTGACACTTAAAATCAGAGCAACAACTATGTGATGATATGATACAAGAAATTCCTGTAGTAGCATATGTTCTTTCTTCACATAAACTGTGAGACACTTTTATTTTTTAAGTTCTTTAGTTTCCTTAAGGTTCCTTAGGACAGAATTATTTGTCATTTACCAGAAGCCATGTAGGTGATTTTAAGGTGATGAATACAAAGACAAGTATTGCTGTAACTTCTTGGAGCTTCTTCCAGGAAAAGGTTAGGGAAAGGGATAGAGAGAAGTAAGAAAGGCAAATACTCTAAAAGTACTTTTCAGACACTTACTGCAGAGGAGTCAGCTCCATCCACTGTGGAACTCTTTTTCAACCCCAAGTGAAAACAACCCTGAACAATTCACAGAATTTAGAGACAGAGGACAGTCCTATCTCAAGTAAACACCATTTCAACTTCCTCTAACCTAAATTTCAGGTACTTGGTTCTTGTACAATGATGTTGATCATGTACTTGACCAACATCATTGAGACAGATGAAACAACTCCCTCATGAGGGGAAGAAGAGGGGCAGGCACTGATCTCTCATGTCTGGTGAGCAGTGACAGGACCTGAGGGAATGGCCTGAAGCTGAAATAGGGCAGCTTCAGGTTGGATACCAGGAAAAGGTTCTTCACCCAGGGGAGGCCAGGCACTGGAAGGGTCTCCCCAGGGAAGTGGCCACAGCACCAATCTCGACAGAGTTCAAGGTGTGTTTGGAGAATGTTCTCAGGCACATGGTGTGACTCCTGGGGATGGTGCTGTGCAGGGCCAGGGGCTGGATTTTACAATCCTTGTGGGCCCCTTCCAGCCCAGCATATTCTTTTACTCAGTGAAATATCTACCTTCCAGGAAATTTACTGAAATCCATTGTCTCTCTCAACAAATACAACAAATTCCTCTAACTATTAGCCATTATGCACTTTGGGAACACACTAATTCAAATTCTAGTGAATTTAAAAATTATTTTTCTTGAAATAAACCAAGTCCCTATTTTTTTATTCACTTTGTTCCACAATCAAAACCAGTCACTCTTCAGTGACCATCACTGGTACCACAGAGGTACCAGTACACAGTCACAATATCAGCACCTGGTATCTAGAAGATGCTACCAGGGCAGGGAGGGCCCAAGCCCTCCTCAAGCATCCTCTGCATGGCTCCACGGAGGAGAAGCTGCAGTCCACACCTTGTGGCTAGTTGGTAATGCTGTTCCCCCCCTGTGAGTATTCCACCATATAAATTATGCCAAATTGCATTTCCTTTAATGAAATCTAGTGTAAAGGCACAATCCATGCTCTTCAGCTCCTTGAGGAAACAAGATATACGGGATCTCATGGATGGATGCACGTGATTCAGCCAGATAAATGCCACAGTCATGCAAATAAGGGTAATTTTCAGGCTGTGCTTGGCCAGTTAGCAGCAGCCCCTAGAGACAGAACCTCAAACATGATTCATCTCATGGTGGAAGAGATTTATGGAGACTCCAGGTGCAGCTCTCACCTCCCCCAAGGAGTTCAGCCCCAAGGGTCAAGGTGCCATCACCTCCACAAGTGCTAATCCAGGTGACACTACATATGCCCCAAACTCACCAGTCAGAGCTCCTCCGAGGCTTCCTCTTCTGAGCTGTCTCCCATCTTCACTCAACTGCCTCTTAAATTTAGGAGACCTTCCAAGGCCAGAAGACACTTCAGGACTACTGGATTTTCGGAAAGGCATAGGTGGAGGTGATAGTATGTGATCAAGCTGCAAAGAAACAGAAAAAAATACATAGCTATACTGTTTAAATGCTTATCTTCATTGAAAAAAAAATATAAGTTACCTTCAACTAAAGATTATGACAGCATTTGGGAAAAAATGATCCCAAAGATCTTAAGGTAATTAATTTGCTAACTGAAAAGAAAAATTTTGCAAGTGCCAGATCTGTGTCTGGCTGTGTAAGAAAGCCATCCTCCTCCTGAACAGTTCATACCATCTACAACCACTCTCACACAAAGAACATATTTCACAGAGGTCCCCTCCCAAGATACAAGGGATCATAGTTCAACTTACTCAACCTTCCACAAAGCAGCATTTCTGCAGTTGTGAATCACCTGATCTGGAAACCTACTCCAGAAGCTCTTCAAACGTTTCTCTGACAAGTTTTCCCCACATCCATGTCAGCAGTCACTAGATGGCACTGCACTATCAACGAACTGTAAACCACTGCCCAGTCCAGGGAAATAATAGATTTATCAACGCCAGCGAGAAAAAAAATTAAAATTATCCTGTTTATATAAAAGGCACATTCATTCACAGGCTTTGAAGTTAAGCGGAAATACAGATCCTCGCTCTGCAGACTGGGTTCCTGTCATCATATCCACAAAACACTTTAGCTGCCTGGTCTTGACAATACATCTACTGTCTCAATACTTGATTAAATCCAAAAAAAAAACCAAAAACAAAATGCATGTGAGCAAACACCAACGAAGTACAGAAAAGCACGGTATGTGAAGTAGAAAAAGTTTTACAACCATCCTTCTCCTGTAAGTGCTGCAGTGGCATGGTTGAAAAAACATTCAATTTTTTTTCTGTAACATTTAACCCTAATTCTCACTACAATTTTTTAGGAAGCCGAGCATGTCTAAGTCTTGTATTTTTACAGTTCATGTACTGAGACTTATCAGCCATAAAATCTACACATCACCTGCATACCTGACTCCTTCACCCTTTCTGTCCACTGAAAGGAATGAGTCAAGGTCACCAGAAACACTGATGAAGCTGCACAGCAAAGCCCATTTCTGCTTACAGCTAATCCCACAGCAATGCACCACCCTCCCTACAAAGCATTTTGAATCCCATGTTTAGTTCCCCATGTTTATTTAATATTTTATTTATTTATTTATTTAATATTTATTTAATATTTCAGGTTGGTTATTGTTTTGGGGTTTGTTTCAAAGGTTTCTTTAATCAAATCTGCAGCTCATTGGACGTGTACATACACTCCTAAAGCATCAAGAAATGCAACTGATTTCTGAATCTGCTCCTTCAGTATATTAAGGTTCATTCATGTTCACAACAGACACTGAAGTATTTGATTAACTCATAGCTCATGGCTTTAGCTATTTCCTAAACTGAGTAGTTGTGGGGTCACAAAGAATATTTACTTAACCATTGCTACCATTCATCTTTCACAAACACAGGTGTATCACAAATATTTGTATTTACAACTCACAAGATACCTCACAAGGTGAATTTAAAAATTAAATACACATTACTCTTTTAAAAAGGAAGCAACTGACAAGAGCTAGCTTCTAAAAAACACCATTTTGAGAGTCTTTCATGTAAGTCTAAAAGCAAATACTCAAAGTGCTTACTGACTGATGGATCCCAGAGATTGTTTAGTTCTAGACTCCAAATCAGTCCAAGCATCTGAAGATGACATGACCCCATCAAGGCTTTAGGTGAGTTACTGGCAAAAATTCATGCTCTTTCTTGAAACAGGTTCACACTTCAAAGTAACCAAACCACATTTTAAATCTCTTTTTTCCTGAACAAAGGTTCATCAAACTTTTAAACCACAGAAGAAAAATAATCAATACATGCACTAAGCTCCCTACACATTAGCACTTAAGCCAACATAACAGAATTTTGCATCTTCCATTCTCTCATCTTTTCCCCTTTCAACCAGGTATTCAAACTTTGTCATTGTGCAAGTCACTCCCACAATGAACAGACTTCTCTGTCTGAACATTCCACAACAGGCAGTCTGATTAAAAGTCAATATTTCCAATTAAGCTGTGCTCCATTTTCACAGCTTTCAGGGTTTCAGAACAAACTTTAAGACAGAGCTATAGTACAGACCAGCACAGGACCATCTTGGTCTTCAACTCATAATTAAGATGCTATCCCAGCTTCAGGAAAGTATGATGTTTGAGAGCTAAGACAGTTTAAAATATTAGCCCCCATTAGATCATAGTCTTAACAGCAATGCCCAGCCAGCATTCTTTCACAAAGGTACCCTCCTGTTGCTAAGTGACTCTGTCACACCAAAAGCCTTTTTAATGTCTAACCCCACAAAGAAACAACATGGAAGTACAAGATTTAGTATTTTCATATTGATGGCCAACTTTTGCTTCACGGATTACAACAATTACACATGTATCAACAAGGCATTTCTGGAAGCCATCCAAAGACTCACTTTTGCTTCCAAAGGCCCAGAATAACCTAAGAGCATGTAAAATGTGTATTTGACAGGAGTCTGTACATTCTAACTGATACTGCAGTAAACCAAGAAGAGCAGACAAGGATATTCCCTTTAACAGCCTTCACAGAACAGCTCTGGATGCCGGGGAAATATGAGAGAAATGGACTGCAGAAAGCATCCAGGCTTGCAAGCTCCCATCCTGTGCTACCCTCTAGACAGCAACATGTACCAGAACCAGAGGGGTTTATACCCCCATTCAGACCTCATTTCAAGCAAAAGCATTTACAGCAGACGAGGAGGCTTTCTGCCCTCAACAGAACTGCCTTCCCATCCTGACAGGCCAAGCATTCAAGTCCAAGGAAACCGACAGAAAACACCACATCCTGCTTCCTTGGAATACAAAACTGGTTCTGAAGATGGATAATATATTACGTACTCAAATCCAACAAAGTGGTTAATTCAGTCAAAAAGACACTACCATCATTCAGTAAGAAGATTACATCACATTCAAATAAATAACTAATAGCAAGACCTATTCAAACTTGTTAATACTTATTTGTAAGACCTCCTGAAAAACTGAACACCATGAAAGCTCAGGCATCTTATCAGATGATAAGATTAGACACTGCTGCCCACAGGACAACATTAAAGCAACTATCTAGAAGATAGTCGAAATTTTACCAGAGGTATTTTTAAAAATATTAATTAAACTGCTTCTGCTCAGCACCCAGTTTTGCCCATCCACAATCATCACTCTGTTGGTATTTACTTCATACTTGCTAGTTATATGGTTTGCATGCCATGTGCTGATGTTATGTTATGCAAACATAACAGGATAACCAGGGCTTGGCTGGTTCCCCTTTTTTATCAGTCAGATTTGCTTGGCAGCAAGTTGCAGGGAATACAATAGCTGTACCCCTGCAGGAAGTTTCCAACAGACACACATTGATGTTACATCTTGAGTATCTTACATCTATCTCATGCTCTGCCCACTGCCTTATTACAGCACTCAGGCTGCAGCCACACACTTCTCTCAACACCTTCTGAGAAGAAATGTCAGTGACCTCAGGAGCACCTGGATAACAGAGGGCAGTTAAAAAAAAAATAAAATAAAACAGTGAAAAATGAAGACTGTGAAAACAGGTGTATTTGAGTGCCCTGTATTTAAAGTACACGGTGGGTTAAGTCAGCCTTAGAGTGATGCAGGCTGCTTAGAGAGGGATTTTTAATCAGTGCACATCTTGCCACCAGTCTCTGCTGTTAATATTCACAATGCATGGATAGTTAACTTATTTAAAAGCCTCCCTCCCCCAACATTAAATAATACCTTCTCAACAAAGGCACTTTGAAAGACAGAAAACACACAGCAAACACCAACCTATGACAAACATATTATTCCCCAATATTTACTTCTTCCAATCCATTTTTCCGTATATTTGATTAAAAAATCTGCATGCTTATGTCACAGGTGTGACGAATTTCTACAGAAGCAATGTAAAATTTAGGAGGTAACAGCTTTCACAAAACCCTACTTGGTTCCCTCACACATATGAACCTTACGAAAAGGAACACAGTATAATTAGAGGAGAATGGTTTAAAAACTACTAAGAACAGAACATCAAAATATCCTTACTACAGACTTCTACATGTAGATTTAGAGATCCTGTAGAAACAGGGACAGAATTAGAGTGAAAGTCTCCTCCAGTTATACAGGAATCAATCTGCTCTCAAACATTTTTTTTCTGTATTTTCAGGCTATTAATTTTCTGTGTGAATAGAGTCAGATACATTCCTCTGAAGAAAATTATTCCCATACTGTACTATGGGCTTTTAACAGCTCACCTACTCTAGGTGAAAGGATTATACTAATATTTTTTAAAACCTCAGTAGCATTAAATCCACCTATCTACCATCATGTATTTATTCTAAAGCTAGAATGAATTCTCTGCTTTATAATTGTATCATCAAATAGTCACATCAAGTACGTCAGCCCACATGTCCTTATGAAAATTAAGGACATGATAACTGATTCAAAGTAAGACCTTGCATCAGTGTTCAGGAGCACAATTTGAGCCGAGTACATAATGAGGAGTGAGGCAGTCAGAAAGAAAATGCATTTCAGAGAGAAAATTCATGGCACAAGGTGAATGAAGCTATGAGAATACAATCACACTGATAAACCAGGATAAGGAAAATAAGCTATTCTGGGCTGCTGAGAGTTTGCAGCATGGAGTGTCTTTTTCCAGTAAAAATTAAATTGAAATGAGAACTTGTCTGATCAGCTCCACTTTTTTTCCAACACCCACTACAGTTTCACTGTCCAAACTACTTCACTCCCAACCTCCCTCAATTGCTCCACAGGCAGTATTTCTGTTTCCCACAGAAACTGGAAAATACTGGTCAAGTATTCAGTCTTAAAAATACAAACAAAGATGTTCTATTAAGTAATTCCATTTCTTCCTCCTGAGTGCAGCACAACTTCTTCCTACCTCAGGTCATGCTATAATCATATTCAGTCCTAAAGCTTCCACAGAAGGGCTGTGCACTGTCACTGTTTTACACCTTCCCCAGTCAAGCACCAATCCAAAAAAAGAGATGCATTACCTGAAAACTCTTACGTGTACTGTATCAAAAGCAGAAGATACCCAGTGTAGTTTTACTGCTTAGGGGTTTTTTTCATTTTCAACTCAAAGCCCCCAAAGAAAAGTAATAAGTGTATTGTCAAGAAATATGCCAAATCACAGATGTTTAAAGTGAGATAGCAACAGGCTCCAGTCCCAGGCAGATAAAAGTATAGAGGCTTCCCTGATGCTGAAGAGAGATTCAGTCACTCACTAAAAACTCTCATTGAAAAGTTAAGTATTTAACAGCAATATGGCTTCACAAACATTAAAAAGCCCTTTTGTCTCTTGCATCTTCAAACACAAGCTATGCCAGAAGCAAGCATGCCAACACCCACCAGTAGTTCAACAGTGATTAACCCCTTATGCTCCTAGCAGTCTGTTTTGATATAAATCAGTCTGTTTCTTCATGTTATTTACACTGGGTACCTCTCAGCATACAGCCTCTCTGTCTGGCTTCTTTGCAAGCACAGTTGCTGGAACACAATAGTCCAGTGAAGCACTTTTTTTTGATGCAAGCTATACAAACTTACTTCAGCTGGGCATAGGGGAGAGGTATGTTCTTATCATTTAAATACTCTCTCTAAGTCTAATTACATTTGGCACAGATACATGAGTTTTGATTAGCTGCACTGAGACAGAGAGCAACACTGAATATAATCTTATTAACAGATAGGATCATACCTTCCAAAAGCATCTTAGAATTCATTTAAAAATACACTTTAATCAATTATGACCACAGTGCAGTTTAGTTACCCCATATGCTTGATGAGAGCTCAGTATTACTAACCTGGGCTTGAAGAGGAAATGCCACAGTGGTGTAGTACAGACACCAGGGAAGTCTGTCTTACGGTACCATCACAAGCAGAGGTGTAACCAAATTTCCACAGATGTCCTGCAGTAACTCGTGACTGCAGCAGACAGGAATCCACTGCTTTTGGTCACAACATCATCAGCTTTTGAAGAACTCTGCTTGTGGGTGCAATCTGAGCAATCTAGGGCTGCCTGTGAGTCTCCACAAACCTGTATCAAACACGTCAGCTGAGCAAGACTGTCAGCAGCTCCATTTAAATCAGCTGATGGCTGAAATACTCTACATTCCCTTGACCCACAAGTAGTATTAATCCACCCTAGTTCTGAGTAGGGCTTGGAGAACTATGTGGCTATTCTGGATATTTACAGCACTCAGAGCAGCCTCTGCAGAACAAAGAACCACAAATAGCTTACTGCACACAGATAAAAGGAGATTTCTCCAACAACTACCACCACCTCCAAAAAGCCACGGATAATGAAAGTGAAGAGTGGATACAAAGGAAAACTCAACAGGCCACAAGGACTTCAATGGACAAGGAAAGATCTCATTTCTTGCCCCGTTTCCTACCATAATTCCTCAAAAACAGGCAGATATTTTTCCCACCAGCATAGGTCAAGAAGGAAGATTACTATTTATCCCACATATCTTAAATTCAGCATTGCCTCTCCATGGGAAAGGTCTTGTTCAGCTTGGGCTGAACCTCACTAGTTCTCCAGCCTAGTGGCATCTGTCATTCTAGTCCAGACTTCAAGCCTTGGATTATCTCACTCCCCCATGACCTCCAGTTCCCTTGTTGGGACAGTGACACCAGTCCCTCAGGGACAGAAAGTAAGATCCTAGGCTCACTGTGGATTGAAAATGCTTAGAGACAGAAAAAATCTTGTTTACAGGGAAATTTGCTAATCATTCATACAGCAACATTTGATTTACACATGAAAACCTGCAACTGGCACTGCAAACATGTCCGTAGCAAGATAAAAAGAAACCACAGTAAAGCTCTGCAATTCACAAAGCACCACTTCTAACCATTGTATTTACTGATTTTACATCCCACATATATGCACAAACACAGTGCTCAAAACTAATGTCACTGTTCAAAATTGTGCAGTTTATTATGCTGAACACACGATGTTGCATGAAGAGCATCAGCAAACAAAGTCAGGATGTTTTCCTATAGCATCTTACCTATTATATCTTAGGTAGTAAAGAAACAACAGAGACACAACCACATTATCTTGCTACCCACTTCCCACTCCTTCTAGAAATGCAAATCTGCATTTAAAACAATTGTATTTTTCCTGAAAACAAATCTGATGTCTGGTCAATTAAAAGCGAATAAATACAACTCCGACAAACTTGAAGTATCAGCTGTGGCTATGTTAAAAAATAATCAGGTTGCATCCAATCCTTTTTCAGAAACATATTTACACATGATTGCACAGAAAATGAAGCACAGCCTTCACAGTATTCTACAAGGCCAAAAAGTGGCCTATAAATATGCATGCACACTGCTGTCTGAGCCAATTATTACTTTACCCTTGTTAAGATGGAACAGTTTTGCTACAATATGACAGAGTCCTTCAGTTCTTGAAAGCCTCCTGTGTGCTTCATCTGTACACACAGACTCAGAGATAGACTGCTCCCTTTCCAGGAAACAAAGGAAGCAACAGTATTTGTATTGAAGGCACTGCCTCCAATAACTCAGCCTGCCCTCAGTCTCCTTGGATTTACACACTCAGCTTTAACAAACATCAAAAGATTAAGAAATAGCAGGTTTGGCAGACCTCATATAAAGCCCTAAAAACATAAGCAGAAACCAGAACACAGTTCTAAATAAATATAGCTCAATCCATGGTGAAAAGGGATCACACAGGGCACTTTACTTACGAGTAACATCAACTCTTTTTTATTTTATTCTGACAGTCATACAGGTATCTTCTCAGGAATGCATATAATGTGCTACAGTCTTTTGCTTCTTACAAAAAACATCATTTCCAAACCAGGAAAACAGTCAGCACTCTAAAAAAAAGTGAAGTCCAAGCATCACAAACAGGCTGCTAGCCAGGACAAGGCTGCAGCAGCTCAACAGGTCAGCCCTGCTAGGAAGGACACAGAGGGACCAGATCCAACAGAGAGGATTCTGTGATGAAGCCTGTTTGAGAAGTTAACAAAAAAAAAAAAAAACATGAAAACAGAGAGCAGTGTCCCAGGAGTCTGCCAAACCCACTCAGCTCCACTGCAAGGGTACCATCAGAAAAAATCCCACTTTCTGCAGTGGTACAGCTTCTCTAAGCACTGCCCTGGCATCAGGAAGCACACTCATGTTTTACCTTTGCTTCCACAGTTTTTAAAAGGGATCTAATGAAGATATAAAATAAAACCTACCCTTAGCTGCCCAGATGTGCAGCAGAGCGTGCCACTGCTATGCAGCAGGAAGGATACTCCCTTCCTGCCCATCCTGATGGCCATCTTGTCAGGAAAACACATTTCATGGCGTTGAAATTTGCTGTCACTAATGCCACATCTGCCTGTTGCAAAAGACCCAGAGTAGCCAGGAGGCAGCAAGAGAAAGCTGGCAGAAGCACTCCTGTTCCAGTCTGGGGGGAAAACAAGGACACAGCCCAACCACAGACCTGGTGGGTAGCTCCTGGGGCATGGGAAAACACCTTTGCTGGGGCAAAGGGACAAGAGCTGGAAACCTGCAGTGGAAGAAAAACCACACAAACACACACAGAGACATTCCCACGCAGCATTTCAGACACAACAAGGCACTGCAGGTTTAAGGAGACCCCCGCTGGGTCCTCACAAAAAAACTGCTTGGCAGGGCAGGGAACAGCCAGTTGCAAAAATCACATCTTCCTAACACTAAGCACACACTTCAGAGGGTTGTTTTGTTTACACTGGTTTATCTACTTCAAGAAGTTGGAGAGAACAAAGGCAACAAAGTCTTCAGCTAAACAGTAGGAACCACCAAGTTTAAACAGAAGTTATTAATACTGTGACAAAGCATTATTTTCTTACCTTCCCTTGGATAAAGCCACCTCTTTGGCAGCTTTTTGTTCTTCAGTTTTCTATGGCTGTATTAATTTTCTTATTATCATATGCAGAGCCATTAGTAGCATTAGCTATGCACTATGCTCTGCTCTAGATAAAGACATTAAACTAGCCACACTGAGTATTTCCTTAATTTCTCAATGAAAGCAGAAATTAGCTACACAGCAAACTGAAAAGAACTTTGATATTTTAGACACTACATGCATCATTTTCATCCTTAATTATTTTAATAATCCTTTTTGCAGGTCAAGAAACCCATGACAAATGCATGGAAATAAGTATTTGTCGTCTGTGCATGTGAAGGCATCCACATCCACACCACTTTCAAACCTCTCCAATGCTTCAGCTCTTACACAGATTTTTAAGACTTTTTTCTGGCTCTTTAACTAGAAGGATGAAAATTTAGTAAAACTAACCTTCAAAGTCACTTTCAATTCAAAAAAAAAACCAAACCTGAAATACATAAGAAAGAAGCCTATTCATCTTCATCAGCTGTTGACACCATCATCATTTGTCTCATGGAAAAAATAATCCAGAGGAGAATATATATACCCTGGAAAGAGGTGGTGTGTTGTGGGTTTTTTTGTTATACCATGAATACTAATGAAGCAAAAGCAGTTTAGTTCTTTATAAAATCTATTTCCATTCACATTCACCAATGAGCTCCTAGACTACCTATAAAGGTTTCATTTATTCTATCACATTGAAGCCTCAGAAAACTAATTGTTTATTCAAGTCTATCTGCTCCATCCATGCTCAATTAGGTCTCACTTTTCCCTCAGTTACAGCAAAATTAAAAATAAAAACACAAGCTGAAACATTCCTGGTTTCACTGACCAGGTCCCTGTAACAAACCCCTCTGAAAAACCATTGTTTCAAGCACAGCAAGAGCTTCTTGACCATAATGCAGCATTTGAGGGACCTTCTCAGCAACTTTAAAAATTCCTACTCATTAACTTACTCCTCTGACTAATGGAAAACACATTTGAAATGCAGCTTTCCAGTAAGAATTGTGTTAAGAACTAGTAAGCAATGTTAAGTATAACCGGGCGTTCCAGCCACAGCAATTCACAAGTACCTCATAAAAATGGGTGATATGATCTTCACACATAATAAGTAAAAAAAATTATTTTCAATTTATTATTCTTAATTTAGACCATTAAAATATTAAATAATCCATTTTGCCACACAAAGCTTCAAATCCAGCATCACTTCCATTAGGAATAAGATATCAAAGGGAACCACAACACATTTATGCCAAGCAGGTACAAAACAAAAGAGAGAAACCATGATGAAATGAGCTTGGAGTAAAAGGTTCTCAGCATGTAATGGAGCTGAAGTTGATCCATAAATCAATGCAAGATGAAAGCAGGATTATTTATGTGAAGGGATTGCACTGTAAATTTACAGTCTGATTGAGAAAAGAAACGCTTTACTTGATCAATATACTAGTGATGTGCATGTGTGAACCTGAGCACAAATTAGCAATAATTACCGGTAGGTGTATCTCCTTGTGTTTTTTAATTAAGCTTAACAAGCAGCAGAGGCACATGCAGAAAATGCAGGTTTTTCCTGAGTTTGCCTTTAACACGCTCCCAAGTTTTTAAATAATGCAGCCTCGCCACAAGAGACCTTGCAGACAAGGGCTTTTTGATCTCTTTCTCTCCCGCTCAGCGCCGAGAAAGGCAGCACGCACAGCCACCGAACAATAGCTGCCATGAAAAACCCTCTTCCTGAGCCCGCCTGGAAGTGAGCTGGAATAAGGCATTTATTGGATACATTTGTCGCTCTGGCCTCATCATCCAACAAAGAATTCAGAGACTGGGATGCTTCTCCTTTAGCCTCACTAGTGAAATTAGCAGAAAAAAGTATCAGAAGGGCAAGAATATCTGGGCACAAGGGTGCACAATCCAATTTGCATCTGGCAGAGATTTGTAGTTAAGGACAATACTCAAGAACCATGTTTGTAATTTTAAGTGCCTCCACTGCCTTTCAAATCATCTCTAAGCTGCCATTTGTCAGTCTCAGACAATTTACCCAGGTCTGTCATTACCAGAAGGGATTATTAACACTATCTGTCCTGAGAAAGATTTTTATCCTTTTTTATCCTGATGACTTTAAGTAGTTCTACAATTAGGAAAAACCATGAAGACCATGGGAGAATGTAACCAGGCAGGCGACACTGGATCATTTAAAACACTCCACCCCTCCATTTAATTCTTTGTGTAATCAAAGCAACTAACTGTTCACACATTCTGAATAACCCCACTGTAAAACCTACACTTATTAAGCAGACTTACCCTTACTTGTCCTGTCTTTTTTTATCCAGGCTTTTCCAATTAAACATGCAGCTATTTAAAAAAATTATATTGATGGCTGAGAAAAGGCAAGATCTCAACTTAGATTTTAAAAAATCCTACATTAAGTGCCATTAGGCAAAGAAATGATAGCAGAATGTATCACACATTTTATCTGAAAGAACAAACATGGGTATATATGTGCAGGGAACTACAAAATAGACATGCAAAAAGCGTCCAAATCTAAACAACAACTGCATTTTTTACGAAATGTTTAGAGCTGCTACGGTTTCTTCACCCTCATACAGAAAATCCAAAATTAACAGCAAAAAAAGATGTATGGCTTTTAGAGATATATTTATAGATCATATCACCTCAGAGATTTACACACAGTTCCTTAGAAGTTTAGTATGACTTCAAACTCCCTAAATTACAAGGATTAGCCGTGTACTAAATTACAGCAGTTGATTGGTATCACCATGAATCTCATAAGTAATTTAATGCAAGTTTCATTTAAATGTCTACATTGTAGGACTTAGAACAGCAGCTCTACAATATCTGCAAGATGGTAGTAACCTCTCAATGAGAAGAGTTTATGACAATATTTCCCTGAAGTAACATGATTTAATAAAAAAATAGAGTACAATCCTACCCACGATGTTTCACACTGTGTTAGGGTCTTACTTCAACTTTCTTTGCATTTTCCACTAGTGAAAGAGGAGTGCTGTCAAGAGGGACAACGACCACCTTCTGTTATCAAGGACTACCCAGTATCTCTTGCCTGTAAGGCAGCTGCACTTTTAATTGACTTGTAAATCAGCTTTGTGCACTCATTGCAAGTAAGCACCATACTTCATCCTGTGTTCTCAGGGTTACATCTTCTTATTCAAAATAATGGACCCCCTCATCTTTCATAAAATAGAAGAAGTTGTCTAAGTCAGTGTCAAAAATTTTAAATCACACAGTCCTTTAATCTGTGTACAGTTACAGAGATTATCAACTACAGCAATTCCACACGAGTGGCTTCAAAATACAGAAGCATTTTTACCATTTCAAAATCTGGAAACAAATTAAAGCTATTAGAGGGCAAAGCTACTGCCTTTTTTATGGCTTAGAAATTTGTCGGTTTATAGAATCCTGAAGTTTCTAAAACATGTAACACCACAGATTTGAAAAATGAACGTTTTGTTTAAAAGTACTGAAAGCCAGCACAAGGGATGAAAAAGCTAATAAAATGATGAGATATAGAATCAAAGTTGTCTGGAAGCCAACCACTCTTTCATTCAAACAGCTGACATGTCGGCACCAAACATGTCATACATACAAAGAAGGTCCAATACAACTTCTTTCTTAAACCACACAATCTGATTTTTCGGGCTCTCTCAAGTATTAGGAGAAGCAATTTGGAATAATCTAACATGACATCAGGAACACTTCTTTAGTTTCATCTATATATAGAAACAGGATCTCCTTCAGATAGATCTTTATCACCCACAGTACAGTTTCATTTTAGTTGGTTTCTTTGATTCTGACAGATAGCAGTAATTCACTAAACCATAGCCTGAAATTCAAATAAAACAATCTTGCTAAGCCACACTAACGAGATTCCACTAGGAAAAACATGCCGTGCTAAAAGCTTTGAAATTTATGACTTGTGTGACTACATATCACTGTGGGAGTTAACCCAGTTTTGTAGTGATGTTCAACTGCTGTATTAACGGGACATCTTTAATACTAAATTTAAAAGTTATTTAATAAAACCATTTCACAAAAAGAGAAAAACACCGAATCATCTTAATCGAGGATAAAGATTATTATTACTATATTTTACTTTATTTCAATTAATAAACTGTTCTTACCTCACCACCCTCATTTCACCTTTCCCCAACTCTCCCCCCCCAGCCAAGTGGGAAAGCGTGGAGTGAGTGAGCAGCTGTGTGTTACTTAGTGATCAGCTGAGGTGAAACCACGACTGATGCATCCCCCACTCAGAATTTAGAATAAAAATACAGGCAAAGCACAGCAACTGGGATACACAAATTGGTTTCTTAGTGACCTCATCCTTATTTTCATAGCAACTTAAAAAAATTATTGGTAACAGTAAGTAGCTTGTGGAGAGGAGGGCAGACAGCTTTGAATCTCAAGACTATGCCACAGTGATTTGTACTTGAGTAATCACTAAGCTTCCTCTGGCTAGCACTTGGATGTTACCCTACCTATTTGGCAAAGACAGACCATATTTTGCATGACGATGATGATGCTAATAATAATGTTTAAGTATCTAATTGATTCGGCAGAATATAGCTTTAATTTTCGGTTTCTTGAAGACTACAAGCATCTTATCAATCAGCAGCATACCTTATCAAAGTCACCCAGGAGGGAGTAACTCCATGCAACATTTCTGCAGCACACTGCTCCCCAGGATGGTCAATATTAAATACGTCAAGGCCCTGTTTATGAATCCCAAATGTAGCATAAACCCAAATATTCAGACCTTGGTTAGATATCTACTCTGTAGGATTACTGCCTCCACAGTCCTTTCCTATCCAGGGAACACAGGATCCAGAATTCTTTCCTCTAACGAGTACACACTGTGCTGTCCAAAGACAATGAAATCAGCAACCTTCCAACAAAGAAGATGGATAGAAAATATGTACACGCCTGCTTTTATTTTATAAAATCATGTAGGAACTGGCGCTAACAGCGTATCTGTTTAATAAGAAATGTAATCACCCTAAATTATCCTTTATATTTAGGCTGTTTACTTAGATTCCCAAGCCATTCTCTACCTGGTAATACTACTGCTTCATCTGTTTTAGCAGATGCAAAGGTGCAGAACTATATGTACACAACAAGATTTAGGGTGCTGCACCACATTTGTTCGTGCCCCATACAAAGAATATCAATTAAATTGCCTTTCCTACAGTCTCACCTCTTACACTGCCAGCATACCCGGAGGTCACACAAGAATAACAGGAAACAATGGACTCTCCATGAATAACTGCTTAAGAATGTGAAGGACTGTAAATCTCTTCCAGGCTACTACCATGCTGTAGTTTCAAACACACATTATAGCCTCATTAAGAAATACAGTACTGGTAGAAATCCTGACTCAAACAGCAAACCCAAACTAACACACATATTTTCTCTGTAACAGCATTTCACAAAAATTGTAATCTTTAGAAGTTCCTAAAACCCTAGCTCAGGCTCCTAGTTCAGAGTTTCCATACTCATACTTTCCCCAAAGTGGCAGGCAGGGGAGAAACTTCCCAGGTGCCCAGAGGAAACAAAGTGGAATCAGCAAGAAGATGAAAAAGGCAATACTGTCCTTAACCTGCCGGCCTGATTCAAGCCATTTTTCCTCCCTTTACAGGCATCTTAGCTTCAGTCAGGATTCACTGTTGCATCCATGCTCTTTGGCACGTGTTTTCACAAGTAGCCACTGCACTTCCACAGTGGATGCTACTTCCCATAACTACAGAAGTTAAATTAATTTACAGGTCTAAGTACAAGAAAGGAAGCAACTCGAGGCCGCTGTTAGGCAAAGAAGAATCAGGAATGAAGCAATGCAAACCTCCTAATATTTAATACTTTTTTTATGCTTTCATATTGCCATTTGAGTCTTCATTATTCTCTAGTTTGTATTGCAGATACGCTTCTCTTTACTGCTCTCATAAGATGACTGGCATTGCCAGGTGTTTTATCTCCAGAACAATGACCTCAGGGTATGCAGCTCATTATGCACTGCCTGTAAACCACTTCTTTTTATAATGAAGCATAAAATAGAAATTTGATGGCAGATTTCTGTCCCATTCTCCTCATTTAGTAAAGGCTCTGGAAATGTTCAGGAACAGGCTGCTGAAGGAGATCCTGAGATGTTCAACAAGGCTGCAGTTCCTGCCAGCCAACAGACAGATGTGTGTCCTCACAACAGCAGTACATGTAGTTAGCATCACCACCAAGAGAATGGTCTTCTAAGACAGCCAACACTACAATCACAAAAATGTCTGGATGAAATGTGTTGATGTTGACAGAAAAATCTCAAAGTGCCTGATCAGCAGAACGTCTGCATTAAATTCAGCACTATAACCTTTCTTAAACTCAGAACTTGAAGGTCTTAAGACTGTCTCAGTCAATAAAATTCTCCTCTGCCTCTGTCTAAAATACAACTGCCCAAACAGCAGCAAGCTCTTCCAGTTGGTTCCATCTTGGAAAGCCATCTGACCCCAGAGAAGGAAAGGATTCCAGTTTCTCCAGACAAGACGAAAGAGTAAAGAAAAATAGGCAATTGGACATGAGCCTATTGGACACCTTACCAGTTGCTGAGCCTGTGACATGTTCACAAAGTCACTGAACAGCCTTCCACAACTGAGGTTACTATAGAAAGGAAGACCTTTCCCTCCCTTCTAATTGTCTCACAGCAGAGCAGGAAGACCAAACCCAGACAGTACACGGACTGGACAGCTGCATCCCCCCAAGATATACAGACTTGAAGGAACGAAAGCAGCAAAGGATAAAATGTTTAACTTATCCACTCACTTCCTCCTCTCATTTCAAGGCAGTGTTTAACACAGAGAGAAATGCTACACTGTACACCGTGTCAAAAAGCCAGCTCAAGGAGACACACACTCATCCCCAGGCTCTGGATTACACTGGACTCTGCTCCACTAGGTCTTTGCAGAACCTGTCTGCACCCCTCCCAAAGCAAAGACATGTAGTGCAAACAGAAGGGGGACAGCAGCATTGTGATCAGGGTCCTATCTCAACATCTCACCAAGAGTCTTTAGAAGATTATGTAAGGGAAAACTCAGATCACAGAGATAATACTTAAGGATTAGGTACCAAAGGATAGTACCTTAAGGATAGTGCCAAACAAAACGAGAGGGTTTAGTACATGAAAAGAAGACCCTTAAAATTCAGCAAGGCTCCTTTCCCATATCCTGTAGGCATGTCCCTCTTACTTTCATTGTTCAAGTCCTAAATCCAAGTCAGAAGAAGCCTGCAAGGTTTTACATTAATAAAAATTTTACATTAATAAAAAATAATTTTCTGTAAATTAATTTACAGAAAAAAAATAATTGTTTCTTAAACTTTATTCTTGTCCACTTTTTGGAGGGTTCCCCTCAAGTTCCCATAGGGAAGAACTGCTACACTTTCATATTCCACAATAGCTGAAGACAGCTTGGCATTTAGACAGCAAATTCCATGGGCAGTCTCCCATGCTAGGTTCACAGCAGTTTAAAGGCCAAAACATTAAGGACTTCATTTATTAAGAAATACCTCAGCCAGCATTTTGAGATATGCCATCAGGCATACAAAGATCAGCTCTCTGGACAGACCAAGCTTTACTGTTAGGGACTCCACCAACCAGAAAGTACAGTACACTTTGTGAGCTTTTATAACTTCACATCACAGTCAAGAAAAGAAAAATATTGATCAAGTGTGCTGCTGGTCTACTAACATGACCTCATGTTTGTTTCACTATCATAAAGGCTTAAGTAGTGCCAGTGGTTTATCTCCACATATTCAGAGACCAGAAATAAACTTTAGTTAGCACAGAGCATAGAACAAATCACAATTGCTAAGCCATGGAACAAACACGGGTAAATCTGAAGATCAGTTTTGAAACACTGGATTTATGCAACCAGAGTCAACCCTTTTTGGGGAAGATCTTCATGTCTCTCTGTTCTGCCTTATGAAAAATGAATTCCCTAATAGTTCCTACCCCACCTTTAATAACAGCTTGCCTGAAAGAGTAGAGAAGCTGAAAGCTGACTTTTGGTAACAACTGCAAGCTCATGCAGGCCTAAGCTGTTTGCTTTTCAGGTAAATATGAAAGTCAGCTGCTCACATCAACCCCTGCTCAAAAATCTTAAGAGAGGAAAGCCCGTATCATCCAGATGACACAAAGCTCCTGAAATCTGTGTACAGAAGTCCATACTGCAGATAATTTAACCTGGTGCCCAGAAACTTACCAGAATTTACCACTAAAGCATCATTACCTCAAAAAAACACTACCCATTCTATCATCAGGACCCTAACTGACAGAATATGGTTCCCAGGCTTTACCATTTGACTTCAGTCAGGTTTAGTAAAAAAAAACTAGACAAGCAAATACCTAGGAATTGTATGTCAGGACCTTATGCCAACATTTTTAGACAACAGGACCACTACAATTGCCTGAGCTAGGGGACACAGTTACTGGCTTACACAGCACTGCTAGGGTTACAAAGGTGGTTTATGGTTCGTAACAATGACTCCTGCACCCATCAGCTTTTGTGTTAACAGCCAACATACTGAAATGTGCTGCCACACTGGGGCAAGGCAAGCACCTGAACAGATACAGAGCATCAAAGACACAAAGAAATGTTCCTCATGTGAAAAGGAACTGGAATACCTAGTACAAAGAAAGTGAAAAGTGAAAGAAGACTATAAAATAGAGAGAATTTTCTTCAAACACTCAAAACCCCTCTCCCTTTATGCTGCAAGGAGATGGGATTCTTTAACCATCACACAAAGTTTTGAATTTAGTTGTGCAAAATTGAAGAGCCAATACAGAAGACCTGAAATGCCTAAGGTGAAAGGATTCTGATACAGATCTAACCACTTACAAATATATATTTCTATACTAGAAATCCATTTGATATTGAAGCGTCAAGCAAACAAAAAAAAAAAAAAAATCCTACACTGCTCTCAGAATCACCAAGTCTCACACTTTCTGCTCAAGAAATTATATCCTGAAGTCTTACACAAAAAGATGGAAGGAAGATTAGCACAGAAAGTATTATTTTTAAATCTTAAAAAAAAAAGAAACCTGCACCCTTGTGGATGCACAGCACAAAGCAGAATTAAGCACAGAAATTTCATACAATATTTTTCTTCAACTTCAATCAGTATTTTCTTGTTTCAGATCGAAGTCAAAGAAGGAACACAGCCCCTGGAAGCAGCTAATTTGCATACACACTGAAGAAGATCATAATTTACATCATAAACTCCCCTAAAAATGGCCTCAATCTGTGCATGATGTTCAAATAGCTTTAGCACATCTTCACTATTACATCATCTGCTCTGAATTTTAATCATGGAAATGGCAAAACTATTCATTATTTGAAAACATGGCCACACTTGTAGGTTAATGCAGTTAGTTAATCACCCCTTACCTATTCCTTCATATATATATGTATGTATGTATGTGTGTGTGTGTGTTTGTCTCCTGGGTAAAAGTGGACATTCTTCTGTTAAGGAATGGGGAGGGAGCGGGGCTGGCCATGTAAAATTTCACTTATAAATTTATACATCTCAAATACATACCAACACATAAAGAGCCTGAATGGGTTAAGAAGAAAAAAATAAAAATCACACCTTTGCAGATCACCTAAGACAATGACTCACAGAGAGGGAGAACAGGCTTCCAATCACAGTTACTAGCACAACTGAAGCTAATGTGCATCTAGGGGATACATTTTGCTTTGCATTTCCCATTCTATAACATTATGGATTTATAAAAGCAGAGTCTCAGAAAGAAAGATCAATGTATGACAGCTCTCTTTGATCTCTGGGTTTACTTACTTCTGCAAGTGAGATCAGATGTTAAAAGCCGCAGGAATTTACCACTTTGAAGTATTTTAAGTTTTCATTAACTGGAACAGTAGTACCCGATTACAAGACAAATTCAGAAGGTAGAGCTTATTTTATTTTTGCAGACTTAAGCTTGTTGCACAGCTAATAAGAAATCCAGTACTTAATTTAATTTTCAGGAACGTGATCTCTTAGTACTATTGGAGATGTGGGAAAGAAAGGGATATTTAAGAGAGTTGACCTATTTTGCTCTGGAATGAATAGTGCAACATCCCCACTCAAATTCCAAGAAAAGCCACAAGGAGATAAATATATTTTTCTTTTCATGTTTATTCAGCTGACAAGCATGACCCTGAGCACTGACCAAATTAATAAAGGCCACTTTGCCCTTTCTCAAACAAATTAAGATTTTCTAATGGTTACAGGAAAGGAAGACTGAACTGTTTAGTCTGATTAAACTGGTGAGTTTTGATATTGGCATTCTTTAAGGTCCTTAAAATAACAACTAAGGATAAATATAGTGGAAGTGCCTAACAAATGTGCAGCTTTTAAAAACAATCTGAAAGTAGATCTATTACTTTGTAGATGAGATGCTATGAACTCAGTTTCTTGAATGGAAGATATGTATTTATATCATGTATCATTTTTGAATATCTATTTTCAAATATCTAAAGTGTGACTCTGAGCCAAAATATTATAAGTTGCCTTTTTTGTTGCTGTTTACCACTTTGGAGGCATTCTATACATAATTTATTATTACTATGTAAGATCTGATGACAACATCCAGAATTGGCATGATGGCAGAGAAAGCTAAAGACTGAAAATTAACAACACTCTGGCTAAAAAAGTTTCTCTAAGAAGGGAAATACAAGAACTTCACCGGATATCCACTAGTCTGGACAAGAAGGCAAGGAAGTTTTTGTTTCCCTCCTTTTTGGGGAAAAAATATTGGAAATGCAAAGAATGCGAAAAATACTTGCCATGCTGTTTTTTAAATAAGTTTAATAATTTAAATAACTTCAGTAATTACTTGCCATGTTGTTTTTTAAGCAAGTAGTCCCATAGTTCTGGTCTCAGGCTGTTTCATCTTGTGTGCACAAACTGAGGGGGAAAAAATTACCAATGAAACACGNAAATTTAAAAAAAAAAAAAATAATAATAAATAAATAAATAAAACCATAGTATTTCTCTTTTCTGATTTGTTTATGAAAACAATCCATTGCTTATGAAAACACTGCAAGACTGCAAGATAAAACTGCAACACTGAAAGCACTGGTGACACAAGGATTAACCAGGGGAGGATGACACGACTGAGAACATCTACCAAGAAATAGCTGCACAGCAGCACAAAAATTATTATGATATTGTCTTTGCCTATTTATACTTAGCTTCTAATTCTATCCATGTAATGTCCATGTGATAGGTTCATCAAACATGATCCAAGATTTCAGTTTTATCATCCCGACACCCACACACATGCTAAGGAAAGGAACTGACTTTACTATAAATTGGTAATTTCTTTACTACCAAAACCAAATTTTTTCACTAGAAAAAATCTTACTGTTCATTGAATTTACTTTCTCTATGAAGAAGTTGGATCTGAAGTAATGGAGCCTCCCAAGAGGGAATAAGGAAATGTAGTACTTAAACAGGTCTCCAGAGAAAAAGCCTGCTGACTCACACAGGATGAGCTTGAAAACAAAACACCAGCTCAAGAAGAAGGAACTTTCTTAACCAAAAGAGAGAAAAAAGCAGTGCCACTGAAGGGCTTAACCAGAGTATCAAACTGCAGAGAAGTAGTGACTGAACCCTGGAAAATGCTGGAATTCCCAGAAAAACAGCAAAGCCAAAGGGACACCAGGAACAGCAGATGACAACAGTCATGACAAGAACTGGAATATTTACCTGGGGTGTCTCTACTGGAGGCAGCATGGGGAATCCAGCTGAAGTGGCAAAAAGTAGCAGCAGGTTCTGTCTACATAAAAACACACGGGTGGTACCGAAGCATATGACAATGAGTTAACTGAGTTTGTGTAGTTTAATCCTAGAAACACAACCCTGCGTCACAGATGGTTCCCAATACATGTCAAGCACTCACCAAAACCCAGGAGTGGTAAGAATCTCCATGTGCCAAGGGCTCTGCTTCTCCCAGATTTTGACTATTTGTCTATTGATTGATTTTCAAACACCTACATCATTAACAGATAAACAGGACTACAATTACATTCAAGCTTTTAAGTGATGGCCACAAATAGTGCATAATTAGGCATGTCTTATATGCACTTACAATGTTTCAGTTTTCTGAAGTCCATATATACCACAATTACAACTATGTGTTGGGGAAAGTCCATTTTGTTCACAGAGCCTCAAGAGAATCAACACTTATCATTATGTTTTAAAATTAACTGGCTTACCGTTGCACATTAATATTCACATTAGTGTAATTCATTCTATATCGTGGCTGTATTACTTAAAGGAATTTATTTCCATTCTCTGAATGGTGATCAGGTAGTACAGATTGAAATATCAGTTGTTCTTGTGCATTACAAAGATTGTCCCACCCTAGTTACTATGGAGTCTAAGAGAAAATACCATCTTTTCCTGCCCCACCTTTAGAAGCAGAGGTTGAGGTTGTAAGAATGACCAAAAGCTTCCTGCATTTATTAATCCTTCACCCCAACTCTGTCCTCTTCCTATTACTCCTAAGAAAATCTGCACTTCCAGCCTGTGTCAAGGAAAGGAAACATCAAGGCAGCATGGTTGATGTAGCATAAGAAAGGCAGAGCAGTGACAGCAGCAGGAAAGATAAAATTACCAAGTTTTGCAACTTTGTAAAAGTCATCCAGCCCAGCCTTCCACTCCCACATCNAAAAAAAAAAAAAAAACAAAAAAAAAACACTCAAGATGGACTCAATTAAAATTGCCCATTGCCTTTCCAAGACTACACAGCAGCAGCACATCTAAATGATCCTTTAAGCAGAGAAATTGTTGAGGCTTCTGTGAACCATCTCCCCCAGGGCAATCTCCCCAGTGCACAGTGCAGCTCGCCCACGGTGAAGCCCACACCAGACCCTGCTCCACAACCAGGGCTGGTGGGAGTGTTGAGGGAGCCCTCCTGTGCCCACAGAACAATCACAGCTGCCACTTCCCAGTGAAATAAGGCTCCTGGGCTAACTTCAAATACACCTTGGAAAACTTGCAGGAGACCAGGAAACTACAGCACAACAAATGTTTTGTTTTGAAGCTCAGCTGAGAGGGGACGCCATGGAGAAGCGCCTTCCCAGGCAGGCTCTCACCCACTGATCTATGGTAACAGTTTTAAAACTTCAAAGTAGTTCTTCCAAACACACATTTAGGACAAAACTGAAATAATCACTGAAAATGTCAAAATTTGCCTCATGTCATAAACTGAAAGCACACCTTCTTCCTAAGTGCTGATGATTAACTTCTTACCATGATGGCTTCTAAAACAGCCATGGCAACATCTTAAATCACTTACCCCTCGTGGCAGACTCCTGTAAACCAAGTCACAGCAGCAATAACTTTGGCTTTGATTTTCTGGGGTTTTCTCTTATTTGACTTCTTGTTTTGGTGGGGTTTGGTGTTTCGCGGGGCTTGGGAGGGGGATGAGGGTTGTTGGGTTTGGGGCGGCAGGAATGGTTTTGGGTGACTTTTGTTTGGTGTTTTTTCTGTAAGAGGGCAAAGCAGGAGGATGGGAAATAAATTCACAAAGTAAAGGTCAGCATGTCAGTAGGGGAAAAAAAAATCCCTGGTTTGATCAAAGAAAGCACTAAAAGCTACCACGACCTTCCAACTAAAGGCTTTTTAAACTCTTTAGTTACATACTATTTACTCAGACATCAGCTACTTGTAAACAGACTGCTTCAGGCTAATCAGGAATGTTCCTTGATGTTAGCTAGTGACCTGCATTACTCTTTGCTAGTCTGTTTATTTTATGGAACAGAGATGCAGAATAAAAGAGATGAGAAAAATACATTTTCTTCAAGTCATGGATTTTGTCTACATTGACTGAATCATTAGGAAGGGAATTTGCAAGACCTCTCTTACTCAGTAATGCACCAAAAATCAAGAAAATCTGGTACAAAGATAAGACAGGCTATGTTCAGTAATTGTGCTTTTCTTTCATGCAGCATTTAAAAGTTTCCCACAAAGACAATGATCATGTTTAATGAGAGATATTTTGATTTGTTTGAAGACACATAACCATCTCCAGAAAAGCTACATTACTTAGCAATGTTACTCAAGCTGGAAAGCAAGTGGAAGCATGACATGCTTGCAACCAAGACAAAAGAATACCTCCTACAATAAAAAAAAATTGAAGCTAGCTGCACTTTTACAGGTGAGTTTATTCTTTAACAGACACAGAGTGTATCATGTAAAAAAAAAAAAAAAATCCACTGACAGTTCAGCTTACAAATACTGTAAAACATCCAGGTAATTTCATTAGTATACTGGAAAGACAACCAGGTGGTCTGCATCTCTGCATACCAGAACCCACTATTTTCTCTGAATTTACAACTAAGAAGTCACATGAATGATGTGAATTTATCACATGCAGCTGCCCAAATCTCTTGAGCTGCCATCACAATAAACAGTTTCTTTTCTCTAATCTATGGCAAAATCAAAACTTAAAATTATTATGAGAAATATCAAATCAGCATCCTGATTTGACTGATATTTGCTTTTAATCACACACACAATTTGAAAGCCAACACGGGGAACGGTATGAAAACGCAGATATTAGAACATGAAAATTCATGAATATGAAGTTCCCTTCTCATATCATTTGGAAATCAAACTGACTTCAAGCAGAAGTTCTCTGTCAGTATTCCAGGGCACAGTATTGGCCTTTTTTATCAAAATCACTGATGTTGTAGTCCGATCTCTCTTAAAACTTCTTATCAACTCTGTAAAAAAGAGACAAACCTCTTCCCTTTTTTTTTTTTTTATTAATGAAAAAATTGTCAGCAATGTAAGTGTAAATAACACTTTAACAATGTCTTTGATATTCCTTCCACCAATGCAGCAGAACTCAAATATTTTAAATTGCACATGTGAATTTTCTTAATCTCATAGAATTATTATTTTTATCAGGAGGATGATGACCAAAATATTTTGAAAATTTGACTGCAAAAAACAAACATGCAATACAAGCAAATTAATCAAGACCCTAATTAATAACAAAAGGAAGTATTCTCTGGTTAGATTTTATGTCCATTAACTGTAAGCTCTTAAAAGCAAGTTTATTACATATGACTAAATACTGAGAGCAAATCTTACAAAATCACAGAATCAGGTAGGTTGGAAAAGACCTTTGACATCATCACGTCCAACCTATGACCTAACACCACCTCATCAAC
>VXBN01003823.1:462971-496819 GCA_013397395.1 Sinosuthora webbiana | reverse complement strand
TTCAAGGTG
This sequence comes from Sinosuthora webbiana, assembly GCA_013397395.1. Taxonomy (NCBI): domain Eukaryota; kingdom Metazoa; phylum Chordata; class Aves; order Passeriformes; family Sylviidae; genus Sinosuthora; species Sinosuthora webbiana. Next base: position 496,810 of record VXBN01003823.1, on the reverse strand, counting down.
TGGCCCTCACCAGTGCCCAGCACAGGGGGACAATCCCTGCCCTGCTCCTGCTGGCCACACCATTGCTGATCCAGCCCAGGATGCCACTGGCCTTCTTGGCCACCTGGCTCATGTTCAGTCACTGTCACCAGCACCCCCAGGTCCCTTTCTGTCTGGGCACTGTCCAGCCACCCTGTCCCCATCCTATAACATTGCAGGGGATTGCTGTGGCCAAACTGCAGGACCTGGCACCTGGTCTTGTTAAACCTCACACTGTCTGACTCAGCCCATGATCCAGCCTGTCCAGGTCCCTTTGCAGAGCCTTCCTGCCCTCCAGCTGGTGGGTACAACACTTACACCCAGCCTGGTGTCACCTGCTGATTTGCTGTGGCAGACTCAATGCCCTCATTTGGATCATCAGAAAAGACACTAAACAGGACTGGCCCCAGCACAGACCCCTGAGGGACACCACCCTCAGTGACTGTCCCCAGCTGGATGCAGCACCATTCCCCACCACTCTCTGGGCCCGGCCATGCAGACAGTTCTTGACCCAGCAAAGAGTGCTCCTGTCCAAGCCCTGGGCTGCCAGCTTTTCCAGGAGTATGCTGGGGGAGACAGTGTCAAAGGCCTTGCTGCAGTCCAGGTAGACAACATCCACAGCCTCTCCTGCATCCACCAGGTGGGTCACTTGGTCATAAAAGGAGATAAAGCTACACCAGGCAGGACCTGCCTGTCCTAAATCCCTGCTGGCTGGACCTGATCCCCCACAGCTGTCCTGTAGATGCTGTATGATTTCACCCAAGATAATCTGTTCCATAACTTTGCTGGACACTGAGGTCAGGCTGACTGGCCCATAGTTCCCCGGATCCTCCTTCCAGACCCTTTTATGGATGGGTGTCACAGTGTCCAGCTTCCCGTCATCTGGAACCTCCCAGGTCAGCCAGGACTGATACCAGATGATGAGGAGTGTCTTGGCAAGTCCTTTTGCCACCCCGCTCAGTACCCTTGGATGGATCCCAGCTGAAATTTAACAGGTCATTTAGATACCTGTACGCACAGATTGGCATTTAAAATGTTATCACAAACCAGAACAAGTCCAGCCATAACAAAGGGGGCACATGCCAGAGACAGGGATTTATTGAAGTCATCAAGCTAACTGCACCAGGCTATGGGACTAGGAAACACTCACCAGAAGCACCCAAGATTATTTACAATATAAAGCAGGTCATGATAAACATCCCCTGCTGGATACCTCTGCTCTCTACAACCAGCAACCCTTCTAGAGTATCACCCCTGCTAGGAAAGAGACCCTACAATGAGGCTGGGATCAAGGTCTGTAAATGAAAATAGAAGTCAAAGGTCCCTCCTTGTATACAAGTCAGACTTAGGATAAAAAGCTAACAATAATCACCTCAGCTTTGTTACAGCCTATTAAGAATCAACATGGTTTAACTCAGATCTCTTTTCGCTCTTTTTAACATAGCCAACTTTGGTCTTGTTGCATTATATTACCCTAGGTGAGAAGTTCATTTCCTTCTAAAAACAAACAGATAAAATATTTCTTAATGCTGAATACTGTTCACTCCCTGATCAGTACAGCTTTTCTAGAAAAAGTAGCAATTGTCTTATGAGAATCCTGACAGAAAGACTAATGCGTGGCAACAAGATATATCCTCTCACCAAAACAGGAAATTCTGCAAGCTGACATTTAGTAACAAGTATTACTTTTCCCCTATAGAGTGTGGCAAATAGCCATAACGTGACTCATACGTGATACTACAGCCATTTGCAGGTGATACTACAGCCATTTGCAGAACACAAACTAGTAGGAAAAAATAAACCAAATCAACACCAGTAATACACGTACCATGCAATGAAGGACCTTTTCTTGTTCTTGCATATTTTTTGTAAGGGGTGTGGAAGGGGGTGAAAAATCAAGGTACTCTAGAAGGAACAAATTCACTTTCCATTCTTTGTGACTGAGTAAGAATTCCAGCTCTCTCCATTTATATTTAATTACTCACTTTTTGCCGTACACACAATCTACTATGCTATTTTACACCACACATTGAAGCTAAATACTTTATTTCTGCAAGGTTTGACAATGTTTTGTAAGGACTGTCATCAGTCTTATGCATGCACTCAAACTAACTAAACAACATTTTTTTTCATCCTGAGCTGGCTTCATTTTCTTCTGGTTTTAAGCCCCAAGTTTTAGAGCCTCAATATGTTAAATTTCTCAGAAATGGTAATTAGCCATTGGTAATTTTTGCTCATGTAAAATAAAAATGTATAAAGAAGGGACTTTTTAAATAATTAAACTCCCTTCCTGAGCAATAAAAGAAATAACTGATTCCCAAATATATTTAATTGAACCTACTGCTGTTTCAAATTCAATTTTTCTTTAATTGGTAACTGTAGTACATGTGAATTATTAACCAGCAATCCCCAAGAACAGGATATAAAATAAAAAGAGAAAAGGCTTCCAATGTAGCTGGAAGATAAACTCGCTTTTTTTCAAGACACTCTGTAGAATTCTCCTGCTGTGCTGCTTTTTTTATTACCATCTACCTGAAGTTCTGCTGGGAGGTTTCCTCTAAGGAGCCCAAGAAATCAGCTTGAGGATGACAGTATTACGGGACTTGACTTCTCTGAAATGTTAAAGATTTTTAGAAGGGCTACAGGCACAAGAATCTGCATTGTGACTTCTTAAGAAGCTGAAGAGTAAGCAAGAACTTTTTAGAGGCACCTCTTCTAACATGTAATTGTGCAGACAAGAGCTGTTTCCCCATTAACCCATTAAGTATGAGTCAGAGAGAACTCCAAGAAGCCACACGGAAAACTGTTCAAGGCCAACTGTGCAAAGCACACAGTATGCCTATGCAACACCCCAGAACAGAAAGCAACAACTATTCTACAACATTTTTATGTTACGTTCTTAAGATGCCTACAGTTATTTCAGCTTTCCTGCATTTAAACAAGACTATCGCCTCAGTCACCAGCAAAATTATATTAACTGCGGTCAGCACTACAGGCATTCAGTGCTGTTCCAAATATGATGCTGCTCATTATTTACCCAAAAATGCTGATGAACAGAAATCCTACTTTGGTAGTTGCCAGCCCTTGCTTCAGAAAAACACCAGTCTTCTTTGTACAGCCGAACACCAAGTGACCCAGGAACCTCTGATACCACTGGGGCATTTTTTATTTCTGCTTTTCAAAGTGAAGTCCACTGGGTGAGAGGAGCTGGCACTGCAGCCCTGCTGGCTGTGGATCACCTCAGCTGAGACTGCAACTCTATGAAGAACATGCAAAATGGAGGTCAGTGGCAAAAGGACTGCTCCAGAGGTCCAACAATACCTTAACTATCCTAACACAACACAACACACAGAGCTCTACCTGTTGCCAGAAAGTTGTTTCTTCTGTTCTTTGGAAGAGTTCCCCAGGCAAAGAAATGCACAACTAAAACTTAAGAAAAAGCTGAGCCCTGGACAGACACATAAGGTTACTGCTCATGTCCTCACCAAACACCCTCAGAACATCAATACATCCTCTAAGCAGCAGTAGCACCAGTACCTGCTGCTGCTGCTGCTACAGCTCCTCAGCAGTTCACCTGGCTAACACTGCATGCCACACCAAAGAAGGCACGTGCCACTTGTAAATAAATGACAGCGTCAACAAAAAGATGGTTTTCCTAGCTCCTCATTTAAAATAATACAGGAAAACAGTAAAAGGACAAGCAGCAGGAGAAAAGCAAGCAGGGATTGCTCAGTAGAGGGTAATCACCAGCAGGTGAGTGCTCATACCTCTCCCAGAGAGATTTGGGAGCTGTCATGTTAAGCTGAGGCATTATGAAGGTGCCCTCCCCCACCAGGGAGGAAACCAAAACTCAGCACTGGTTCAGCCAGGCACCAAAGGCAGCCAAAACAGCTGCCAGCACTCCCAGCAAGCACCAGCTGCTGAGCAGCAGAAGCAAACAAGGCAGTGTCTGGGCAGGAGGCAGAGCATGAAATCACGCTTGACTAGCACCCACCCCCGGCACAGAAGAAAGTACCCACCATGCTCACATCTATTTTTAAAAAATACTTCTCTTAGTAAGGAAGAGAAAGACGCACAGTCATCCTGCATATCAAGTGAAAACATTTTTAAATAGATAAAATGTTGAAATGTCTAAGTTCAAGACATCAAATTGGCTTCCTATCTTAAGTAGCAAGTATCCTGTGAGGAGATTCTTCTTCCTTTCCTATTTCCTCTGAGAAACGTTCCTCAGGTTCCACTTAAAGCAACAGGAAATTGTTGAATATTTAGATATATCTTATCTAACCATTTTTGCTAGTTCAGATTGGACACAATTATGTAGGAATGCAGCAGTTACTGATGCACCACCAGAGTGCACTAACCCAGGGAAGTTTTGCTGTAGCAGCTCTTTTTAGTCAACAATGGAACAGAGCATATAATTTGATTAGTCATTAGTTAATAAAATAACGATGTGAACACATGGCCCCACAAGCATAGTACTCTAAAGGATTTACCCACCAGCCTGTGCCCCCTTTACCTCTCCAAAAAAAGATGGCAAGGTTGAATGTCACAGTGATCCCTGTTACAGGTCTTCTGTGCAGACACAGAACACAATGGCACATGAACCTGGGAGGGGACGGACAGGACAGTCCATGCAGTGCCTTCAAGAAGAATGACATGCTTTAAAACTGCTCTACTTTGAACAGAACTTTGGCAATTCAATTACAGAAGTATCATTTGGCTTTTAATCTAGAGGCATCCTCCAGCAGAGGAGAAAATCACTTTATGTTTGACAGTAAAAAGCCACTCCGCTGGAGAGTTTTGAATTTGGAAGAGAAAAGAAATATAATGAAAGCATGGCCACTCCACAGGAGACTGCTCCTACTTTTTCCATTCAGAAAACTACAATGAGATTTCTGAAGTTCTGAGTAACAGGGAAAAAAAGGATGTCTTCTGAGTGTAAATTCTTCAAACTCGCATATCTAAGCTTTTGATATGACTCCATATTCAGCTATAATCAGCACTAATATTTTATAGAGAATTAAATTTATACAGACTAATTTCTAGTTTTTTCTAGGGATGAGAAGGGAGTTATAATTTTTCCTCTGCACAATGCTCATATAGGATAATATTTCTAAAGGGGCAATTTTCACTTTAACTGAAAAACTCATGAAGCCTTGTAACCAGCCTTTACAGACTGTACATAAATATATTTTAAAGCCAAAAAAAAAAAAAAAAAAGGCATCAAGGCTAAGTGTGTGAATCAGTGTGTCATTTTCTAGCCTGAATCACTGTACTACAAAATTGCAACTAAATGTTTTCCTGAAACTCTATCATCATGTATGGATTACACACCGGTCACTGAAGTACCTTTCATTTTAATTTTATAATCCTTGAGGGATACATGGAGAAAACCCTAACAACATCCTGCATGGGGTTTTTTTCCGTTTCAGTTATTTAATGAGCATTGTGCCTTCAAGGTAAAAACCAGATGAATATTTTCAGTGAGCACAATAACCATCCTGTGATTTCATCTTCCTAGAGAAACTCTGTATCCTGCATTATTTACCCCAAGCACTCCTTGTAAGTTACTTAGCACTGCTAAAAATTCAAAAGGTTACATTTAACTGCTGCACAGTAAGCACTGAACAGTATTTTGGCATGTGACCACTTACTGTGCCCAACTAAGCATCACAGAAATTGTCTTGCTTGATTCAATATGAAGTTGTAATTTGGACTGAATTTTTGACAGCTGTATTAAAACATGTTGAGTTTAGAAACCTATTTGGTCAATCTCAGAAGAAGAAGAAGAAGAAAGGCATACCCAGTGTTAGAATAAGAGGCTGCAACAAAATTAATTAAATTAGTTGTATGAGTTCATAAAATTCAAGTTGCTTAAAGTTGCTGAATATGTTCAGACTAAAGACAGATATTTCAAAATTACTCTGTTAGATAAGAGGCCTAAGATACAAGGAGTGGTGAAGAAACGGGAAGGAAAAAAAATGTTTTTTTCTGCATCGCTTCAAGAGCTCTTAACTTTAAAATATGCCCATTGCCTATAGCAGTGTCTTAATTACACAAAATAAAGTCTTACCATCAAGCCTTTTGTAAGGGATTTTTGAAACTTTCCAAAATTTCTACAGTAACTAAACCAAATGTCTAACACATTACTACGGCACAGTATCACCTGGGGGATGCACCAGGCTATTTGGCTTTTATAGTCACAATTTGAAGGGTGAAGCAATCTCATTTACCATCTATTCCTTCAACTAACCAGACACTGAAGCATATGTTTAAAATTCTTTTACAAGTTCTCACTTCTGTCTAGTTTAGACAGCACAGAGAATATATAGAAAATCCCTATTTGCATGTCTCTGCTTTCTCCCAGCACTGAAGTTTTCTTCAGCATTTAGACTTTGAGGGCCTTGAGGCTTCTCTCATCCTCCTTCTCTCCTTTTATATTTAGAGCACAAGTTTGATGTTTGCACTTTCCAGCTTTGGTTTCTTTCCTTCCTCATCTAGCTGCGCAGTAGAAGTCCACATCTCTTCTCTCAATGTAATTTTCTTTGAGCTCCACTCAAGAGAAACAACCCAAGAAACACCTGCAGGGCTGCCCACCTTCACCACATCAGGAGCTGCAAACAGGCAGGCCACTTTCTCATTCTGCTTGTTCAACGACCCGTCAGTGCCCCAGCGACAAAGACTTTAATCACAGAACACACAGGGGAGGGTGACAGGTGAGACTACAATTCAAAGTAGTGAATGCATTTACACCCGACTCCCCACACCTGAAGGGAGTTTTACACATGATCAGTCCCCAAATCACTCCACTCCCGTGTTTGTGCTGCCCTGTATATTGTTTCAGAAAAGACTATATTCAGCCTACCCTTCTGTTTACAAAACTGATTCAAATTATAAGTAATCTTCGCTTGGCTTAGAGTCCTTTCAAATTAGAAAAATGGCAAGGGGTGAAGACACCGCCAGGTCTTCATATATCATAGGTCATATAAAAACACAGGGTTTAATTAAATTATTAATATTCTTTGCAAATGAGCAGAGGAACTCCTTGGTTTTACTTGTCTGAACAGAATAACAGGTCAAATACTGTATCTGCTATACCTGAAACAAATCACAGCAGTAACTCAAATGTTACACAACCAAAAAACAGCTATAAGTTAGCAAGAACCTCTGTACCAACACAGTGCTAGCATAGCTCAAAAAACTGAACGAGGTACCTCATAAAATTCAATATCCCATGTTCAGCTCAAACAAGACTGTTATTTAAAAATAAAATAATTTTGCATAGTGTAACTCAAACCACAGAAGTACTGAGCACAAAAAGCTAGAGAGAACATACCACCAACAGACAGATGTCATCCTGCAGAAACACTTTCTGTTTCCAGAATTTTGGAATTAATATTGGAGATTAACTCTTCAATGGTGTACAGTTTCCAAACACACAAATTAAAATAGAAAGAGATTCTGCTGACAAGATAATGTCAAGGCAACTTCAACATATAGTTGGAACCAGACGACCTCCATGGTCCCTTCCAACACAAATCATTTCAGGATTCTATGCTTTCATGTCCCATATATTATTTAAGTCAAACCTAAGTCACTGACTGTTAAATTTTACCTCCTTTAAGCTACTGGCACAGAAGCTCAGCCCAGGCCTCCCTGCTAACAAGTAGTAACACTCAAATGGTTCCTTCACGTGTCCGTAACCTTTGAAAACATTTTCTTTTTTATCCACATGTCCACAAACTTTCCAAAGTCATACATATTTCTATCAGTGACACTTAAAACAGCCTCTCCTTCCAGGGTCACTAAACATGCATCAGGCTTTGCTGTTTGCCTTTTGACATTTCACAGCATTAAGAAAATACTTTTATTACTGCAGTAATCACCATTTTATCTCTACAGATAAAGATGACAAAACAATTCAATCAGAATTTCTGGGTAAATTTGAATTTCCAAGAGCTAATCTGAATGACAGCTTCAGTAAAATCCACATTAGAAACTTCAGAATCAAAGCAGGGCTTTCTCCAGTTTCAGGAAAACACTTAATCCTAACTACCTCTTTACACAATCATTAAGCAATAAATAGATTAAAGAATTTACTACAAACTTAATTCTTCACGCCTTCTTTAACAAGTCTTTCCAAGAGATGGAATCAAAACCTTTTTCATTTCATTAGCAGTAAGACAGAATTAACTTTAAAAGAAATTTAGAAAGAAAGCCAGATATTTTCAGGGCTTATTTTCTCTTTACTGCTAGAAAATAATTTGCATTAATCACGTAAACCAATGTCACTGGTGTTATTTCACATTTAGCATGACAGAACAGCATCACACTGTAGCAAAGTATCTTTTCTTTATCCCACTGACCATTGCTCTATTTGCATTAGACAAATACTGTCTAAAAAGAAAGAACTGAAATTAATACTCATTTTATAAAGGCAGGTTAATTTCAGTACACTGTGGTGAAGAATAACACTAAATCGTGGTAGGTTTTCATTTCACAATTAAATCCTACAGATGAGACACCAACATACCTGAAAACGCTCTCAACACTAGCATGAAGTTCACTAAGGCAACTTTTACTACTTCCTCAAGAAGATTTATATTTACAACATCTCTGCAAGGAAGATTTAGATTTTGTATACAAGCTACTTCATTAAAAAACTGCCAGTCCACAAAATTTAGTCTGCCCCCATCTTGACAACTGACAAGGGAAGCTAGTTAGGGCTTGTACAGGTTGCCTGTGGCAAAAGGTGCATGACCAAATGGATGACAGGAGATCAGTTTTCTGACCAATACTACATACATGGATTTTTCACAGGAGGAGGAGCCTGACAAAACTGAACTGAACAGTTTCCTGATGTAATATTAATTTGCTTAAATCAAGGAAGTGGCAGCATCAGAAATACCATGATGGCAGTAACAGCAATTATCAATTACTCCCCTTGGCAGTCTTAGCCTCATTCTTGGAAATATATAATTTTTTTTCCCAATAATTACATTAAATCAGCACCTTGTTCTACCATGAAGATGTCTTAATCTAAATTATTAGGAGTTAAAGACAATAAATCAAGTACTTTATGAAGTGGGTTCAGAAGTACAGTTTCATTCACAATTCCAGTGAGGTTCTATCACTAGATTACAGTTCTATTCTGGTACAATCCCTTGATCTTATCCCCTTAGCCTGAAAGCAGAACATTTGATTAAAAAGGAAGATAACTGAATTGAATCATATAAGACAGAATTAAAGATGCCTGAAAGTTAACCTAGCTAGGATTTTTTTTTTTTTTTTTTAGCAGTAGTAGTTTACATCAACAAGAGCCTATATTTCATTCAGGTTTTTTACTAAAAATTTAAAAACTAGTTTCTTTGGCCTTTCACAGTTTACTCTCTATTTCCAGTGTTGCAGTACATGATTAAAGCATTGCCATGACAGTATGTTTAGCCTTGCACCATAATTATTATCCAAAAAAATAACTACCCCTAAGGTGAAACCTGTTAATTTTATATATAAGCTTCTAAGCTGTATGTACACTTCAGCTGTGCAAGAGGTATGCGACAGGCTCCAGATCAATTCAGCTTGCTAAAAGGAATATATTTGTAAATGCTACTCAGGATTGTGGTTTTTCTTAAAAAATACAGATTACCTGCAGAACACGGCATTAGCAGGTTACACAGATGAAACTTTCTGAGCAATCCCAATTACTTCATACTGAGCAGCCATACTCCAAGATGGAAAAAAGGAGTAGCAGAAGGACTCCCAAGCCTTCACCTGCGGCCAAAGGCACAAGAGGAGTGCAAGCCTCCCATGCACGTACATGCACTGGCTGACGTAAACTGCAGAATTACTCGTTCATAAACCTCAGCTTGGAGTCTCTGTAGATGTGGTTGCTGAGCACCTCAGTATTTACTGCCTGGAAGTAACGTGAGGAAGCCAGGGCAGCAGCGTTACAAAGTGGACACCCACAGCCCTCAATCCTGCTGCAAAGGACTGCCCTGTGCTCTGACTTGACGGCACGCCCTCCCAGCCACAAATTGTAGTGGTCCTTCACACCAAAGACCTCTTCACCCTTTGTGTTATCAGAAAATGCTCTTGTGGTAATTCCCCCATGGCAGCTTGATCAAAGACTACTCCCCTTCTATTGGCAGAGAAACCCAACTCGGAAACTATGACCTCAGCCCTGCCAGGCTGTACAATCTTTTTGACAACTTCCAGACACTGAATAATTTAAGAAGACGGCACACACATTACCAGCTATACTGAGACTTCACATTCAAAGGCCTTCAAGACTTGCACAAAATGCTTCAGACTACCAGAATACATGAAGTCCCCCTTTGTTTGAACACTTAACTGGACGTTGCACAGAGAACAGCTACGAATACAGTTACAGTCTAGGCACACGGCAACATGGCCCCAAGGACCAAGCAGAACATCCAGGATTTCAGTATCATCTGAATTAAGCAAAGCCAATTACTGCAAAACCAGGCCTGTCGCCACCCTACCACACACAATGACAATGCCCAGCTAGAGGTGCATTGGAGGTTTTCTGTAAGAAGAGATTCCTTCAGATGCAGAAAAAAACTCAACTTATTAGCAGTATTATTACTCAAAGCCTGCTGCTGCGAAAATCTAGGCTTCATTTATCAACAGAAGACCAGTTTTGGAAATTACTCCAGAACAGAATATGGAGGCTTTATTGGTGCAATAGGACCTACACCAAATAGTGTGAGTTAGTGTCATTCCCTTTGCATTTAGTCTGTTCCAGTCCATAAAGCAATTGCTGCAGCTTTCCTTTCATTAAGGATGTTCAAAATTCAATGTCAACATTACTAACTAAAATTCTGCAAGCTACAGTACACACTCCTTACATATGCAGTCTTCTAGAAACATCAGCCACCCAAAAACTTCATAGTTCAACATCTCTAAGGTTGAGTGGGCTTTTTTGTGTGTGTGCGGATTTTGCATTTCAGAGATCTTTAAATCACACAACAACACTGTTAAATGTTGGAGGCAAAAGAGATCAAAACGCCAGTTGATTCTCTGATTACCCCGACATAAAAATCAATCTTTTTGTGCTTATTCTTTCATTAATCCCGATGGCTATACACTTGTATTTCTGAATGCAAAACAGCAGGACTATTGTTTTAAAGAAAGGTGTAGTTTTAAGAAAATTCTGTAACCAGGTGTTATATTGTACATAGGCTGTTTTCTGGTTTAGGCAGAGTTCTTATTACTTCCAAAGATGACAAAAGAAACAGAGAAATCACTTTCATTTCAAAAAGCACAAGCCCAAAAGTCTACTTAATCAATAGATGTGCAATATTACCTCAGAGAGTGAGTTAGAACTTCACAGCAACTACACCTCCTAGCACAATGCAGCAGATTAATTTTTATGTTGGACCTGTCACCTGCAGTAATTATTTTACCCAAAATACAACAACACTATCCTCAGGCACAGATACAGGTTGGGTTTTTTTTTTCTGATTTGCAATTCTGTAAACAAGATGGAGTAACTTGTAGTGGGCTAGTATGCATTCATCTGGAAAAAGATACCTCCAGACAGAAAGACACGTTCATAAAGTAATTTATAAAGCATTACAACAAGAAATGGCATGCACCAAAATAAGCACCAGGCTCGCTCCCAAAGAGCACCACCTTTCCATGAGAGAAGGGGAACATTCCGTTCAAGCACCGTAATGCCAAGCACAGGTAGACAAAAGCTGCACACACCCCCAGGTCTCGGTCACCTCTTCCCGGCTCCCGAACAAAAGCAGGGAAACAATGGATGTTCGCACAGGACGGGGCACCGGCACCCGAGGTCCGGGCTGAGCGCCGTGCCTCCGCAGGACGGTCACCGAGCACAGGGCACTCCCGGGAACACCGCAGGACTCAACGGGGTTCAGGAGCACGATTCCTACTCCCTCAGCAGATAAACTGAGACAGCCTGTACGGAACACGTACAACAGGTTATGGTGGATGTCAGCGGCAGAGTGAGCCACACGAGCACTTAGCTGAAAGATCCAGCTACTCCCAATCGAACAACTCGTGCAGTTGTGTTAATACTCTGAAAGTACCTGAAAAGCAACACTGGTGCACTATTCCAAAAGCTGCGGCTCAAACGCAGAACTCAATATACAATATCAGACTACAAGCCTTCTAAAAATTATAGTGAAAACCTTGATTTATATGGAAGTATTTCACTATGTGGGAACCCAATCTTTTTTAAAAAGTGAGACTGAAGCAAACTATCTGACAAAGACTTTCATTAGGGCTGTAATCAAGGGCCAATATATTTTTACTACAATAACAACTCACAAGGCACGTGAAACAATACATCTCAATTATGAAGACCCAGGCTAAACATCTGCTGTTATGAATTCACTTGGGGGGCTGGTGGAGAATTGAATCAAGTTGGACTACATAAATTTAAAGCACAGAAGTATCAGAGGGCTTATTTTTCATTTACACTGCCAGATCAGCAGTAAAGACACTGCAGACACAAACCTGCAAAAATTCTGTTTTCCACTACTACCTTTTATATGTCTGTCTTCAAAAACTGAAGAAAAAGAAAAGAAGCAAACCACCAGTGAAACTCTTACATAGCCCACAAAGAGAGTTCTGAGGAAATCATTTGACCAGCATTCATCTTTATGTTATTTATAACATTAACTGAAAAGCTGCATCATAGATTACCAAGGCATGGCATGCTTGATATCTTTCTCTAAGGTTTCTGATAGTGTTGTCTTGAAGTAAAATACCTAAAATTTCACAGTGATTTTCTCTATTTCTGTGACCAGATTTTCTCCTAGCCAGTGGTCAAGTAGATGTAATTTTAAATAAAAATTACCGCTCCTAGCCTCTGCTAGACTAGAAACTGAGAGTTCTCCAGCATATTTAGAAGCTTTACTTTTTTAGGGTATTACAATATATCAAATTAAAACAGCTGTATGCTTGTTAAGGTAGAGTTGCAGTTTGCTTAAAGATTAAATGGTTAACCTATAAATATATTTATGAACAAGTTACACAAATATGCACTTAACATTCAACTATTTTGAAGCAGCCAGCCATGGAAGCAAGATTTCTGTGGAATAGCATGGGTTAAACAAATTAAAAGTCACTGAGACAACTAAGCTGCATTACTTTACAAAAATTGCATGCTTTGATGTTTATTCTACCCACTCCTGGATATTAAGGCTCACCACACAGAAATCTCAGTAAGCTTCTTTTTTAGTAGCTGTTTTTCTAATTGTCTTCTCTCCCCTCCTATCATTAGAATGACAAACACACAATGATTATGAACAAATCATCATCAAAAGAAGAAAAAAAAAATCACATGTATTCATATGCTACTTAAACAGGGAAGCAGTCTCCTAATCTAACTTTGAATACAGATTGCTTTCTTTTATATCAAACACACCTAACATTAAATATCAGGCACCTGTGTAATGCCTTAAATCATTAATTCTAAGACAGTAATAGCTAACAAAGCATTAAGAGTTCACAAAGAATGTAAAGAGGAACAGGATACCCAATTCACCTTCTGACATTAACAAGAAAGAAGGGGAGCACATTTGTGTGGTAGCACCACTTGAAATATCCGTATTTTTTCCTAACTGAAGATAAATGTGTTAACAAAGTGGTCGTGACATTTCTGGTGTCACGTGCTGCTGCAGAAGAGATCAACAAAGCATGAACTTCAACTTGTCAGATCAAGAGAAGCCAATTTTCAAGTGTTACAGCTCAAAATCTGCACATCTTAAAAACAGAGTTTAACTACTTGCTGTTAACACGAACTCCTAGACCTCCTGCCTTTGTTCATCGAGTGTAATCCATCATGCAACAATCCAGTTCACCTCCATTTGGTTACACTGCCTGTAGGATTGCTCCACTTATATGCTAGACACTGGACTATACTATTCCTCGGTGCCCAAAACCCATATATCTTCTTCTCCAAGTGACTCATGCTCTGGTAAATACCTAGAAACCTTTTTATCAAATTTTAACTTCACAACAACATAATATGAAACAACAATGCAAGGGGAAAAAAGCCAAAAGCCAAAAAAAAAAAAAAAAAAAAAAAAAAAAAAAAAAAAAAAAAAAAGCTAATTTTCTTGCACTTGTGGAAAATCAAGGTGTAAACAGGTAAGCAAAGCTGCAAGACTGAAGTCTTACTGATGGTAGCTCTTAGGGCTTTAAAAGATGAATAATTTAATATTGTCAGTGTTACGTTTGAGAAGCCTGCCACTAGCAAAGTACCTTGAAACACTTCAGCTTTGAAATTATTTACTTCAGGAATTAAAAAAAACACAGAGGTGTATTTCCACCCCTGCCCCCAATGATCAAACAAATTACTTATAGGCAGATGCAATATGGCAACAACTACAATGGCTTAGAATATTTAATAGCAATTTAGTGTAGTGCATCATCAAAACAGAGAAGGAAAAGTAAGAACAGGAAATCAAACTATTTTCTCTGCCCTTCCAATTAATCTAGACAAATATTAAAAAAGTTATTTTGCTGGCATTCGTCTGTAAAAAAGCAGATCATGGGATTCTAACCATGGTGTCTTGACATTCTTCTACCCCAACATAAAAGGAAAGTAATTAAGGCTTTGAAATCTTGTCAGCATAAATTGTTTCATGGTGTCACATGGGACAAGCCTTTTCAGCAGCCATGTCTATGTATGTTTACAGTCTTCCAGTTTAAAGCCCTTGCAGCATTTAAAAATCAGCTTTTCCTTCACTGATCCAGTATCAACCTAATGCCTGTACTTGAATAATCCATCAGTACCTGATCTAAAGCAAATGGTCAAGGTTCTCATATCCAGACTTAATATCCCTGCATCTCAATTTAAGATGTTACAAAGTCTGAAAGAAGCTCCTGATGATGGCTCCTCTAATAAGGGAGAAGTCTGAAAGATGAACAGAAATTTCTAAGTCTGTAGGAGGCTGTGATGAATAAAATCAGTAAGAGGTTATGTGTAATACATTTTCTGCCTTCATTTCGAAAGCTAACCTGGAAGCCAGGGTAAAGCAGGCCCAGATTCCTGCAGGTTTATCAAACACCCCTCCAACACACACATACAGAGACAATGAGTATCCAAGTAGAGATTGTATGACCTCCAAAGCCATTAACTAGGGGTGACGACCTGAACATGCTGGGCCATCACCAACACTGTCAGAGAGTAGGCTAATGACATGTTAATGACACACTGTCCATAGCTCATCCTCTTCTGTACAGGAGAAGCTCCACTACAGTGGTCCCCTGTTGGAGTCCAGGACATCCCTCTGGACGCCCTGGAAAGTCACAGACCCCGGCAGAGAGGTTTGGGACCCGAGCAAGAGGGTTTGAGATCTGTACAGGAGAGTTTGAATCCTGGACAGGGGAGTCATCCTGTGTCCGAGCAGCTGTGAACATCTCAGCCGGGCACAGAGACCATTGTAAGGTAAGAAATAATAAACAATGCGAGAAAACTTGAAGACTTCAAAAGAACTTGAAGACTCTGCTTCTTTCTTGTGTCTGGCTCAGGGCTTTCAGAGGCAGGAAACTCTTAACCACCTGAAGCTCAGGTGGAGAGCGAAACCCAAGAGCCCTCTCTAGCAGCATATACACCAACATACCTTAAAATAAGAGAACAGGATGTTATGCAGAGATTAATCATGTTTCCAACCTCCAGGATTTTTTGCATGCATGGTTGAGCTCTCCAAAACCTGAACTTGGATTTCTAAGCAGCATTTACAACAGACCTGTTGTGAAGGTAAGAGAGATTAAAGATGTTCCTTATTCTTGCACTTCACTGAATCTAGCTATCCTGTCTACCCTGGAGACACCTTCAATTTTCTTGTCAATCAGCATTTGACCAAGGGATAGGCAATCCAACCCACAGGCCCTCAGATAAAGTAGCTTGATTATTGAGAGAAATCCCCAACACTGCAATTTGGCTCCGTTCTCGTTTACATAATGGTATGTTAGGAACCTGTCCCAGGGCTTTTTGACTTCAAATTTTCACCTGTTCTAAGAATTCCCATGTGTGGTGAAGCAAGAGACAACATGAATACTTAACCAGAAGCAAACAAATAAGAGAGATTTATTCCAGGAATAACACTGTTCTGTTGGCCACTCGAGCATATGAAATTGGTCCACTGACTACTCACTGGATGAATAGCTGAAACATGCTTCCCACATACATTCATGGACAGATTGAACTGCTAACAAGTAATGACCCAAAATAACAACTCAAAACATTCCCCATTTGTGAACATGCAGGGTGGTTTGTTGAAACGGAGGTGGTGAGCTTTTGGGTGTGTAATGCCAAAATCTCTGAGCTGATAAGACAGTGAGTGAATGATAGGCTAGGAGTGAGATAGCAGCCAGATCCCATGGAGACAGATGTCAGCTCTTGTAAACCTAACCTGCCCTCCTTTTGCACAAACCACTAGGTTGTGGGGCTCTCCCTGTTTCTCCCGGGAAAATACCAGGACACTTCCCTGTGGCTTGAGAGTGTTAATATCTGTTACGGGGCCATAGTGGGACTCAACTGCATAATGGGACTCAACCACACTGGAATGATGGGCAGCTGTGTTGTCTTAGAAGGCGTCAAGGGCTCCCAAAGTGCCCCATGATCCACAACACTACATCATCCAGCACCAAGCTCCTGCCCTAGGGGAGGTACCTAAGCATTCCCACCTCAACCTGAGTGAACATAAACCAAAAATATTTTGTGTTCCGGGGATTTTCATGGGGATTGTTTTTGCCCAACACCTCCTCAGGACTTTGCCCACCAACTGATTGATCTGGTCTGCAACCACCACTTCAACCAATGGGACCCAAAGTAACCAAGAGTACCCTGCAGTAAAAAAGTCTTGGCACAGAGCCTACAGGTGGTGAGATCTTCACACTCTTGTCCTTTATCTCTTCCCTTCTTTTATGCATATCCCTGTGTGATGTTTTTGTACTTTCATACTGTAGTTCTTTCATGCTGTAATGCTATCATGTTGGTATATTACTGTAAATAATAAAATGGCTACTTATGTGTTTTCCTCTGCAATCAAACTGCTCTACAATAAACCCTACAAATACATATTTACAAACACTGTATATTTACAAATGAGTCATTCAGTGTCATGCCTCTCTAATCCACCCCAAGGGATCAATTAACAAGAAGCTGGGTTACCTTCACCTTCTGCAGTGAGTTGTAACATTTTATTGGCATCATGGACAGTATCCATTGGATGTGCTGGAGTGACTGGTGTGGTCCAAAGCCATGATAACAAATCTAACCAACATCCCGGGGCCGGGGGGGAAAAAGGACACTGACCCTCAGTGGGCTGCTGAAGGGTATTACTGCTGAGGGTGAGTGAGGTGGTGGCTGTCCTTTCGTGGCAGGTTATTAACATAGCCATCAACTTCCCTTTAAGGAAGGAAGGAAAGAACATAATATAAGGAAACAAGTGCCACCACCCAAAAGCCTAGGTGATATACACACTGGCAAAGTCTTAATCTAAGGATACTTAATAAAGACAGATGAAAAAGAAAACTAATGTGTTCAGGCAAGCAGAAAACAGAAATACAAGGAAGCAAAGCAAAAGCTTAGTCAATGGACATCAATATACTTTCTCAAATAGCGAGACCAAATTTGGCAACATAATCAATCTGAGAGCTCAGAAATTTTATAAGCAGTCTCTTTCTTTCTTTCTGCTTCTTCTTTTACAGGTATTCTCTTTGGAATGCAAAAGAGAAGTTCCTGAAAAAATCTTCAGTTCAGTGGTTGGCTTGACAGATGCCCAATATATCAAATAACCAAAGTTTATCCTCAACCTAAAACCAGCTTGAACAGATGAAACTGTGCAAACAGCTTTCCCTTTCTTCTTCAAGTCTTGAGGCACAAACATCCAGTCAACAATCCTTACAAGTGAATTTTGGGAACTCCTGCAGTTAGGTCACAAAAAACGGGACAGATCTTTCCCCCTCTTCTCTTTACTTACTGCAGTCAAAGAACAGTGACAACAGTAAAGAATCTTCCAGTAACTGAAACCCAAAATAGCAGCTATACCAGAGTACTGATACTCAGAAGAAGCAAAGGTTACTTCAGCAGGTTCTTGAAGGAGCAGACCAATAACGTCACTATCTAGAGTCAGCGTAGTATCATTCACGCAGTGGGCTTTTAGTGAACAAACTTCCTTACTATACATCAACTTATTCTCAGTAACACTTTTTCCTTACAAATCAAGACAGTTACTGGTATGATAAAAAATAGGGATGTTCCATTTAGACATTAATACCGAGGAAAACATTGGACATTAGTAGTCAGAGGAAAAAACAGCAGCAGGGATTTCAATATCTGCATTGTTACCAGGAACTAAAAATTGACTGACTTGCATTCAAAAATCATCATCCTCTTCTAGAATAGTGAATACAGAAAATAAATACATTCCTCCCTGGTTTACACACCACAAAACCACTGCTAGGCAGAAGGGAGGAAGTGTTCTGGTTCAGACTGTGAAACTAAAGGGGAAAGAACAAGGTCTCACTAGAAGCATAATGCCTTTATGAAAAGAATTCTATGCATGGCAGCTCTTTAGGAGATGAAATGACTAATACAGAAGTGATATGCTAATCCACATCCTGGAAAGTAATTACACAGTACCAAAGATAGGTCCAAAAATTAATCAAGAAACCCCCAAAAACAGAAAGCCCCCAAAAAGCTAAATCCACAACCCTTATCAGATTCCCATGCTTCACTTTTTTTCAGATTGCTCATACAAACACACAGACTCACAGCTCTAAAGAGTTTTCAAAAGCAAAATGTTGGCTAGCATCAGTGTTTCTCCCCCTCAATGATCTACTTTCTGGATATGTATGTAAGAACTTGCTACTGACATCACAGATAACTAGCTGTGTTCATGGAAATCATTAAATTAGGTCAGTGCAAATAAGCCAACTATTCTTCTTCCTCTTTGCTTTTAAATAGTCAGGCTACACCTTGCTTTATTTCTGAAAACTGCTCACCTGTACAATTATCTCTGGAAGAAAGGCAACCAACTTCAGCATACGACTGAACACACACACCCCTGCAACTGAAGCCTCATTAAAATAATTTTACTGCTTAGAAAATAGTTTACATAATTCTTCTAAAAAAACAAGCACTGGTGGCCCAGTGAAAATAAAAGTAGCAGCAAGTAGTGTGGAGAAAACAAACTAAAAATAAAGGGAAGAAAAAAAGCCGTGTCTACAAAACCAATTCTGTACAGTTTTAAACCTATACCAGGGCTATAATACAGCTGATAAATCAGCCATGCTGGTAAGTGCCCGAGGCTGAAGCCAGGCTCAGAGTAACAAAATGAAAGCAGCAAATCACCACTCCAGGTGCATGGCCACATATATTCATCATGCCACATAAACGTGGAATCGAGCCACCAAGCCGGACAACCCCAGGCCAGTGTGCTGCACACACCACAGGTAACCTCAACACCAGCCCGGCACTGCAGGTCCCTTAACTTACCACTGCAACAATTCCTTCAAATCTGCCCTTGCCTCCTGCAGAGAGGCAATTTATAATCAAGAGAACAATGGAAAAGGAGAGGGCTTTCTTGTACCTTTCCTACGAGCACAGGTGCTGAGAGAACAGAACACCTTAACCCGATTAGTTACGGCATTCTCAATCACCTGTATAAAACTGCAGCACAATTCTGGCCCCCACGCAACTCAAATCTTTAACTCATGAACAAATATTTATTAGAGGCTGACTGATTTAAGATGACAAAAAGGTTTTAAGTCCTTGACAATAAGATGACCAATGAATTTAGCTTCAGAACAGGTAAACCTTCAGCTTTTGCCACGTTAAAGGCTTTTTCTTGGCAATCTTTCTTCATAAAACTAAAGTTACTGTAAAAAAAAGTTTTAATTAATACTATTCCCCTGCCACATACTCCTACTCATAAGATACTTAGAATCTCCACCTCTGACGAATTCAACATGTTTTCACAAAGATTTGTTGAAATAAAAAGGTTCACTACAAATAGTGGTTTGATTTTTAAAGATCTCTCAACTGACCTCATTTACTATGTGATCTCATCCCCATGCAGAAGAAAAGGATGTTACATTTTTACCTAGTGAACCAGGCCGTAGTGAGGCTGCAGTAATAACTGGGAGATTGTGAAGGATAATCACATTTTTTCAAGATCTCATTTAAGTATTCTACCTTATCGATACTATATTATCTTCTCCCTAAAAAAAAAAAAATAATCAGTCTTACCCTTTCACACAGTAAAGCCACTTTGGAGACATTACAAATGTAACACTCTGTGTTATGACATCAATATCACTACTAATGTTAGCAGATTTCAAATGACAGATTTTTCTTCTTACCTGATGATAACTGAAAGATATATCTTGTATCCGTGCTACAGGGACAGCTGCACAAGTTCCACACCTGAACCCACCTATGTTTATGTCTACAGAACAGCAGTGCCCACCTCCCTACACACATTCAGGGACTTTGGGGGTGGAGGAGAGAAACTAGAAAAACATTTTACACATAACCTCAGTCATGTTCTAAAAGCGATATTGCATAAAGAAATAAGGCACAATTCTTCCTTCAAGAAGCAGTTACACGTCTGCATACCTATTTCAAGTAACAATACATTTAGGGACCCAAAACGTATTTTGATGGCAGCACTGGACTCATTTGGAAACTAACATCAGTGGCCACTTCCAACAGCTCTTCAGACAAGACCGCATCTTGCTTGAACTTTACTATTCATAAGATATGCAGATATTACTACAAGTTTGAATTAATTTCTTGGCATTATTACACAGCCAGATCACCGGGTACATTTAGAGAAAAAATAAGTTTCCAACTGCGAAACCCAGAAACTGAGCCCAGCATCAGTTTCCAAAGGTGATGTTTGAAGTATTAAATGCATTTAACTGTAAAACCCTGTGTTCAGGAAAGGAAAAAAAGTGTATTTGTAAACTGAGCAGATTTCAGCTGCCAACCTGTGTCAGCTAAAAGTGCATGGAGCTACACCTACCTAAATGTATGTAGTAACACTTTTCAAACCATTTCCTTTTTAGCAAGTTTTTAAAATGCAATATACACATAAGCTACAGACTGTGGAGGCCTTGGCCAGAGGCCAGAACTGACCAGCCATTCTCTCAGCAACACACGGGGGAAAATAAGACAGAGAAGTTCATAACTCAAGACATAAACAGTGATCTCTTACCAATTGCCACGATAGGCAAAGCAGGTTCAGCCTAGGGGAAATTAACTGGCTAATGAGAAACAAAGTCTAATTAAAAGCTTTTTCAAAGCTCAACTTCACTTCTTCATTTCCAACTCCTCTGCCTCTTTCCTCAGAAGCAGTGAAGGGGATTGGGAATGGGTGCTGGAGTCACTCCATGACAATTCTCTCCCTCCTCACAGGTTTGCCCTGCTCCTCAGAGAGAACACCCCTGCAGCCTTCCACTGCCAGCACCTGGCCACCTGTGCCCAGTACAGCTGCTCTTTTGGAAAGCACCTGAAGAGGACTTCAGGAGAAGAGACACTCCCTGAAACTCACCAAAAGCAATGGATTTACACAGGGGCTCATGAGCCCCAAACCAGTATTCCAGATTTAGAGAGCCAGGGAAGGCAGACAGCTCACCATTTTGCCAGGCAAAAGAGATTTTTATTTTTCTTTATAGACACTTCCAGCAAACTGGGTCTGCAGCCATCAAGACCAAACTCTGCAAAGACACCCTTCAGTCACTAACAGCACAGGACAGGAAAGGGGAGAGAAAAACAATCCTTGATTCCTTTTGACAATTTCAGCCAGACACTAAAAAGCCTCAAAATTAGCACCACTACATCTATGTGACTGAGAGCCAAGCAACGGAGGCTCAACTAACCTGCGTTACCTCCATCCAACACTGAGCTTGCCTCATGATATTTTACATGACCTTTTATTTTGTGCCCACACAATCACAAAAAAACACTTGACTTTAAGAGCCAACATGGAAGAACACCTGAGCATGCATGATGAGGACAATAAAGTAAACAAGACAATGTCAGTTTTGATGAAGTCTTATTATAAAAGCTCTCCAAGTGCTTCAGTGGTTAGCCACATATAGCGATGTGCTGCAACTCCAAGCACTTAGGAGCTGTGCTGAACCGATCACCAATGTATACTACACCACTCAAAGCACTTCAGAAGGCTGCCTTCCATGTCTCCTGCAAATGCACACACCAGAATTATTTAACTGCTATGTCTGTAGGAAAAAAAACCCTTCAAAGTCAATTTCCATACACGTATTTTTATTCGTATTATTCGGATCTTTAAAGTATATGCTTGTGTTTATAGAAATTTTGCAGTAAGAAAACAGTCATAAATGTCTAAACACTAAAGGAAATCAATGCAGCCATATCATACATTTTTATATACAATGTTTGTCAATACACACTCTCTACTGTTAAAGAAAAGGTCTTATTACACAGATTTCTACATCAAGTACATAAGTATCTTTAATCCACTGAAGACCAACTGTCTCCTATGCACATGTATTAAAACTGTGTGGTTTTAGGGGAGTCCTTAAATCTCAGGCTCTAGCTTTATATCCAGAGTAAACACCGATCTTTTGTTATGAAAATACCTTTTGCCCACAGTTCTATTGAAGCAGCTTAACTGGTTTTATTTGGTCTATCCAAACAAATGCAGACATTGCACAGTCACCAAAACCAAACTGCAGGAGGCATCTGTTAGCAGTACCATCAGAAATTAAAACAGATGAAGCCATTCTACTTGGCCACACCTGATAAGTATAGGGAAGGTATTTTTCTGCATTTGTTTATGTATGTATAACCTCTTCAAGTTAATCAATTAAAATCATGCAGAGTGGTATTGCTTTGTCTCCTAGGAAACAGGCAAATCTATTTAAAAGTAACTATACCTAAACACGGGGAAGACCCTGCCAAAGACTAACCACACATAGGAAGAAAGTTCCTAGTCAAAAAAATGAAGGCAGATAGAAAACACACCCTCAGACAGTCAACACTTCTTGGAGGTGGATTACCAAATTCAAACCTAAACAGTGAGGATTAACAGGATGTTAATTCTCTCATCAAAGCACATTACCTCAACAATAGCCAATGAAGACAGAGGGATTCATGACTAATGAAAAACACCACACCCAGTCAGAAATTTCAGCTGAAATGATTGTGTTTACGGTATCACTGAAGCTGCAACTGCAGCTCTTGCAGACACACTCAGTTTAGGCTTATCCAGCAAGAACAGTTCATGCATCAACTGCTGCCTAAAGCTCAACACTTACTAGAAAAACTTGGCCAGGTTGTTTTTTTAAACCACGAACTTTGGGTAGCTGATCTGGGGGCTGCACCATCAATACCCAAGTCAGCAAGGACCTACTGCCCTTTAACAAACCCCAAAGCATATCTAGGCTCCTCTACAGCTGGCAGAGTATGAGGTCACCACGTCTTGGGACCAGATTAATGTTGATCTGAAGTCATTTCCCTCAGAATACATACAATGTGTACTGCCCTCAACAACATTTCACAGCACAAATCCATTAGCCTGGCTCTGTGGTACTTGCTTATGAAGGTAACGTCCTGTTTCCTCATTTGTTTCATAGGAACAAGATTTCTGCAGAAAGTCTACAACTGTAGGATCCTTTTTCCAGAAACTTTAGTGTCAAAACTTCCATGAAGATTTAGTGTCAAAACAACTTTTCTGCAGCACAACCTATTAAAGTTCCCAAAAGAAAAAATAAAAGGAAAAGCATTAATTTAATTAGAAGATCACTAGCATCAAAATAGTTTTTAATAATACCAGCAGAAAGATTTCAATAACTGCAACTAGATATAGGTGAGATACTAACACACCTATACTTTGAAAAACATTCCCAACTTGTCCTGGAGCAAATCCCAGCTCCCCAGAGATGTCTAGTTTGCTAATTCCAATTCTGTCTTTGCTTTTCACTGACAGATCTATGACTTAATATATCTACATCTGTAATCTGCAGTTTCTGCAATATACTTTTTCCTAATTTAATGTCAAAACAACATACTACTTATGAGTGTCTTATTGGGAAAGTACACCTGGAATGAAAGTGCTTCAGCTCCCACTGCTGTAAAACCTGTCTCTACCTGCTCGTAAGTTACCAGGGCATGTGTAAGTGTGAAGCTATTCCTTTGTTGTGCACAAGGTATAATGCCAGTTTCTGGCACAGCTGCTCTCCTGGGCAGCATACAGGTGTGGTAATGCAGACTGCAACAGCAGGGCTTGCAGCTCCCTCCTTTCAGGGGTTACCAACATACCAACGTTCAGATGTGCCTTTCTTCACCCCCAAATAAGCTTGCACCTAAAGTGCCTGATAGTATGGCTTTAGGTTTTTGCGTATTTTTAACGTGTTTTTTCCCTTCAGTTAGTGTCCCATGGTCCTCTTAACACAATGCTGATACTATCAGAAGCATAAAAATTATTGAACGCCACGGACAATGTTTACCCCTAGTGTACCTCATTACACCTTAACAGAATCTCTCTCCTCCTCCTTTAAAATCTTTACCCTGCTTTAACTGTAGGACCACTGCTGTCTGAATGTGACCCTTGAAGTTTCAGTTGCCTCAGTTTTCAGTCACTAGCTATTACCTCTGACAAAAGCTTAAAAATATGTATGCTGAGTTTGGGTGGAAGCAAATCAGGGGAGACAAAAACAGCTGCCAGGAGGGAAGGTAATACTCAGCACAGTGATACCATTGTAAACCAGGAGGAATATTCTTTAATTCTTATCTTCTTTCCTAGAACCTTAGAATCACTGAAGTTGGAAAAGATCATCGAGCCTAGCCACTAACCCAGCCTGTCAAGTGCACCACTAAAACATGTCCCTAAGTACTACTACATCAACACTTCTTTTGTTGCTCCATACAACCTTAACACACACTCAGTGTGAGTATATTTACATCCTCTCTGCAGAACTCAGCAACCCTGAACCCACACCGTAATTCCAGTGGTTGGTGGATCAGTAAACTCAGGAACTCAATGGAACTCCAGCAAGACAATGATGGTCACTGCTCTGCCATGGCAAGTAAGTGATACGCCCAAGGTCATCTCCTTGCTGCTTCAGCTGTAACTTAGAACCAGATTTTCTAAATGTATGTACAGCCAATTCAATATACAGTACTCTGCTTGCTGCAGAGCTGTTCCAAGGAAATCAATTACACCTTTAACTTTGGAGTGTGTCCTCCAGCAGGGTAATGTGTTAACACCAGCAGTAGCTGAACAAATGGGAAGGGGGAAGAAAGCACTGACAGCAAAACTCACCCAGAAGCTTTATATTAGCCCAGCTACTCATCAAAGCTACAAAGACCCAGTTGAGCTTAAGAATTTCCCTGTGACCTTTTGTAAACAATCCATACTGCTAGCCAGCCCAGAACAAAATACATTAGGTACAATTCGCCCTGCCCTTCCCTGCCATGTACTAGGCACAAAACCAGAAACACAGGATGAAAGTCATCCCAGGCATTTTTGTTATATGGCCCAAATAACTGCTTTACAGTGAAAGCACCCACTGAGCCATAGCTACAG
Source organism: Sinosuthora webbiana (assembly GCA_013397395.1). Lineage (NCBI taxonomy): Eukaryota > Metazoa > Chordata > Aves > Passeriformes > Sylviidae > Sinosuthora > Sinosuthora webbiana. The sequence continues at coordinate 471,215 of VXBN01003823.1, read as the reverse complement.
CATTATTACATTCTACTAAAAGTTTCCTGAGGTAACAATGAAAATCAAATTAGCAGTTTAGTGCAGTACTTCATCTGCTTCATTCACCCACAGCTCTCTTCCTCAGGACTACAAGGCTATTAAAAACAATGGAGTCATTAATAGTCGAAGTGCAATTAATTATACCATCCCACTAGCATGGCAGCATGGCCTCACAACAGAAGTTTGTTACTTGGTATAGAAGCACCACCCCCTAAAAATTAAAAATACTTTAGTATTAAATTATTGTATTACATTAGTATTAAATTATTGTATTATATTAAATTATTATGTTATTATTAAAAGGATATCTTGAGATATACACAGTTGTTTAAATAAAACTCTGCAAAATGTATCTTATACAGAAGCTTCTCTGTCAGGCAACAGTGAATCTCCCTTGGCTATAGAAGTTCCCATCCTGGAATCAGCTATTTTCATACACACTTAGTAATTCTGGAACAGGTTTTTCATAGCTTCTTTTGTGGTTGGGTTCTTTTGCTTCTCCTGGAAGTCACTTCCAGAGCTGTTTGATCAGAAAGGCAAAAAAAAAAAAAAAATCCCTTTTTCTAGTTCAAGACTATACACGTTATCCGTTAAGAAAAATGTCTTGCATTCATCCCTGGTTCCCACTTGAAATTTAAGTTACTCAGTAAAGAAACCTGTGGCAAGGGCAGCCAGGCTGTTTACACTGCTGAATACTTAAGCTTTAACCCTTGAGGTACTTGTTGCTCTCTTCTGAACAGTGCAAGTTCATCAGCTTAGTTACATTTGTACAGGAGTGCAAGGCATTCATCCCACTGCTCCTTGGCTGGAGCCAGACAGTCTTTCAGATAGGAAGTTTGATGAGGGCATCCCTTTCTGGTAGGAAAGTGTCAGTAAAACCTTACTTAGCTCAGTTAACCAAAAGCTAAGATAGGTCCTGGCTTGATTTCAAAGCACAGATCATTTGCCATCACATTCCCATGTTTCCCACCTTTTCAGCTACCTTGTCCTCAATTTTTTGCTTCCACTCAAACACAAAAAAACGAGCTACCAGCATTTTATGACTTTAAGCACCAGCCTCTCACAAGTCATATAACTTAAAACTGAATACCATCCAACTATTATACAGTATCAAGAAGACTTTTAAAGAGAAGAACTGAAAAAAACCTGACAATCCAAGGGCTGAATTTTAAAATTTGGCAGTAGGACCTTGTGTGTTTTAGACTGAAGAGTATTTCAAGCCCACATCACTGTTTTTAAAGGATCTTAGCAATAGTACAGTACTGCTGGTGATACCGTAACATTGAGAGGCTTCCAACATAAGCTAGAACACTGCTGTGCACATCAAAAAACAACAAAAAAATCAAAACAAAACCTAGAAATAAAAAAAAAATTCTTCCTCCCTTCCTCTTTGTTAAAGAAGCTGTTAAGAAGACTGGTATTTCTTTTAAGACAAAGCCTGAGCAAGTCAGTTCCCGACCCAGCAGAACAGGCAGACCCTGCATTAGTGAAGTTCTTAGTAACAGGCATCTGTTTTGTCATAATGGATCTAAGAGAAAACCTCCAGCCTGGTGTCAGAGCAATTTTACTGAAGGAAGATTCAAGAGAAAACCTTAGGGACTCAGTTCTCATTACGAATCTTTTCACAGTCTTTGTGCCCCCTATTCCTAAGTTCCCCAATTCTGCATTTCAGACTTTTGCTCTAAAGGAAGGGTAAATCTTTTTGTCATGCCTTGTACAGAAAAGCATTGCTAGTTAACGTCTGCCAGCTCTAGGTAGTAACAAAAACAGCGGGATCAGAAACCAAGTGTTCGATATGTATTAATGCAATCTTTGAGCACAGCTGTGCTTTGGGAATGGGGGACACAGTGCATCATTTGAGACACAACCAAGAGGCAAGATACCCCATTGCACAAATTGCTGCAGAAAAAGGCTACCTAGCTGCTCAGCTTCCTAGCTCAAGGATCTCCTCATTTACACTGTGCTTGGCCATGCTTTTAATTTATGACTCCAGACTTCAGACTCTCTTATTACCTTCTACAAGCTCAACTTCACACAAGCTATTACTGCTAGCTAAGCAGCCCCATCACACAGAGCTCCCTCAGAGTGCAAGAGCAATACACCTTGGTGTGTTTACCAACATCCAGCTCAAAGCAGCTTACATCCAGCCAACACACTGTCAAAGGCAGGGGACTATGCTGGACTCAGGCTGTACTCCTTCCTCGGAGCTGCAGCTTTTCAAAAAAGACATTTCTTTACATTTGGTTCCACAGTTGGACATACAGACGCTAAGGGATACTGAAGATTAGCCTCAGGACTACGTCCACCAGTCTGAAAAATCTAAAGGGTGCAAAAGGGCCTCTCAACCATTTTTGCAAACCGTTCAGATTCTGAAGACTGTAATTATCAGTTCCTCACCCACCTCTTTCCAGAAGAATTTTAAGTATCTAAATAGTTCTAGCGCAAAAAAAAATCAGATATGCAACCCAATGTATGATTCTGCTTCTTCACTTCTCACTTATTCCAAGTGAGAAGAAAGATAGATGTTCTGGTTATAGGCTTATTTATACCCACCAGATTCCTGAAAATAAGTTCCAGAGAGCTGCACACATTACTACCGTACAGATATTCTCAAACATCAAGCAGGAGCATTTGGCTGTTTTAAATTAAGCCCTCAACCATGTGTCTCTCCATGTCCCCAGAGGATTTTTGAGACAATAAAGGTATGTAGCAGCACTCACCTTTAAAAGCCTATCCTGAATAGGAAAGGTTTAAAGTAGTAGACAAACATACATCTTTTCATACTAAAAGCAAATCAGTGGAGTTTTTTACATGACTCTTGAGATAGTCCTATTCACTTAAATTGTCAAATATTTCACTTTATAGGTAACTCACCACAAACATATTAAAAAACCAAAAGCAATGCTGTTAGTCTGGTTGACATGACACAGTAACAGTTTTGCAGGTGCTCTAGACTAGATGTTTTATTTAATCCCACCACAATCGTTTTAACCCTGGGAAGAATACATTTTTTAATGGCATTACTATCCTTTAGTATGAACTGAAGATCACACTCCATTCATCTTCAGCTAGCTTTATCATTCAGGTGTGCTACAACAGGGAAGAATCCATCACTGTTAGAGACAAGAAAGCCTGAAACAATTAGAGGAAATATCTATGGTATGTCCCACACAGTCTATGAATGTCCCATGGTTACTTCTGCAGCAGGATAAGCAGGATGGGAAAGAGGTAACAAAAACACTACTTCTAGCTACATCACAGTGACGTTTTGCCAGAACTACCTCCACTGCACACAGATGCACATGTAAAGATTGCCATCACTTCACACACTGCTTACTTTACCCCAAAGCATTTTGATTTCCACCCCTCTCCTAAACTGCAGCACAATTTTGTTGGGGTGAAGAGCTGGCACACAATGTGCAATGCTGAAGGGACTGTACCTGCCCAGTGGGAATATGTTAAAGGATGAATGTGTGAAAGAGCAGTTTCTAGAGCAATACATCCTTTACCACACTCCTCACCTTGCTATGAATGCTCTTAATGACAAAATCTTAGCTTCCTAGTAATTAATTCTCACCATATAGTCCTCATGAAGCTGCAACAGATTGCAACATGAACAGCAAGAAGGCCGATTCAGGAGAAGAATTAGCCACAACCCAAAAAGGTTTTGCACTCCCTCTGTGCAGTGAGGTATCTTTTTTAATACACAATACACATTAACCAGATAGTAGGAGAAAACGTAGAACAATAAACTTCAAAGTTCAGTGGACACTCTTCATGAGAAATCTCACCTTCTCATGTTGCTCATCATCTCAATTCTTATAAACTCAAATAGTCACTTCAGTGCCAAACATTGAAACTACAGAGCAAGAACTGGAATTATTTGAGAACAAAATACCATATTTCCCTACCCACTCCTATTTTTTGTGAATGGTTTTAGGTTTTAAAGGAATTTTTTTAAGCCTCTAGAATAATGAGGAGAACTCACTATGGTGATTCAGAAGACACTGGCAGGCTCAGAAGCTTCTGGATCCGTTTCAGACAGCTGTGTTATATGGCAAAGTATACTTGTGAAAGAACTCTGATCCTTCTGGTTTGTTATTCTGCTTTGGTAAGCAATGTGTAGTTACTGTGACAAGGTTTATAGACAGGTGATGGAAAAGACAGACAACTCCAAGACATACAATTTAACCTTCAGATCCTTGAGAATACTGGTGTAAGCAAGGAATCCATAGCTTGCCTTCATTCTCCTTTTAAGAAACAAGGTTAAACCAGGTGAGCTTCCACCTCCCCTATAAAATACTAACCAATGAAAATACTGGATGATGAAAACCACCATCAGAAAAAGGATATCCTATGCTGAACTGAAAGACTGTAAAACATTTTGAATGATAGAAACTACTGCAGCCAATGACACTTGGCATTCATTTGCCTCAATAAATTTCATAAACCATGTTTCCTCTTCACAGTCACATTTTTGCCAAAAGGAAAACCAGTGTAGAGGAGACAAAAACACAGCGGAAAGGAAAATGGGGAAAATACTGGAGTTTTTTTGCATTTATCCCTGTCCCCACAATGTCAGTTCAGTATTGACTACTCAGAGGCAGCTGAAGCAGACAGAGTACAACAGAAAACATACTGCTGCCCAGCCTCAACTCCTCTCTTGATAATCTGGGAAACACTCTTTCCAGCAAAGAGAGTCCTGAAGAGAATATGGAAAAAATAAAAAAAACTAAACAACCAGATGGCATTAGAAATGCAGCGACCCATCATCTATGCAGTGCTCTCCTTGGGTGCCCTTCACCATGCAATCCCATCCTGCCTGCCGTCAGCAGTTAGCCACTCACCTCAGAGGAGCACAGCCAAATAATCTGCTTGAATTCATTTGTGTTTATCTGCTTGCTATCCACAGCACTTCAATGCACATATGCTCCAAAAGCAAAGCACATCTCGGATGTTGGTGTTAAACCCTTACTTAATTCTCACATGTCTAAGATCTCAAAGTAAGACATCAAAAACATTTCAGAAACTGATGACCGTAATCTTGTAAACTATTATTTTTTCTTGCTTGCATGAAACAGAGAGATTGCTTTTCTTCAGGTAATTTGTGTTTTGTTTTGTTTTCTTTTTAAGGTGAAGTTTATGCAACTGTAGGATGAAGTAATGACAACAGGGAAGAAAAAAAAAAGTGATGTACCATCTCTTCCCACCCCTTCCTTCCCCACTTTCCTGCAGGACTTAACTCTTTCAGACACAATACTCAGAAGAGGAGTTATCATGCTTTCAGTTCTACAGTCTCATTTCTGAACATAAAAGAAGCTGACCTCCTCTAGATAGCAGCACTAAGCTTCCTTCACTGATGTGGGGAGACAAACCACTTTTTGGTGGAGTAGAAGTGTTCATATCATTCTTCCAAAGAAGACATAAAACTCATAATGGACCACAAACTGCAAATTAGCTGTCTTGGGCTACGTAAAAAACAACAGTGCTTGAGAGACCTCTGAAATAATCCCTGTTCTAGCAGATCTGGCAAGGTGTAAATCTGAGTATGACATCCTGCTTTTTGACATCATGCTTCAAGACAGATGTGACCAGCTGGAATGAGTACACAGGACAGCAATGGGAATGATCAGATGTCTGGAAACACATTCTGCAGGGGAAGATGGAAGACACTGGGGCTGTTTAGTCCAAAGAAATCCAGGAGGAGACAAGGTTCAAGTTGTCAAGGATGTCTTACAAAACATCACAGAAGAAGAAATAGTTCCACTGAAACACCACATGAAATGGTAATGTGTATGGGAAAATCTACATGTTTTCTAACTATCCATTTATTTAGTTTGGAAATATTTTGTATGTCATGACTTGGAAGAATTTACTGACAGCTAAAGCAGAAATAGAGGTAGCAGGACAATCTGTTCCACTGCTGTCTGAAGGATAGTGAACAGCTGTGACAACAGATTCAATTCTGCTATGTTGGCAACAGGAACAAGGACAGGACAAGAGGAGAAATGAAACCTGCAAGCACAGGATCAAACACTGGGGATCCATCTAACTAAGAAAACTCAGTAACAGAAAATCCCAGAGAACATCAACATTTTCATTATTTGACAGTAATTAAATAGGATGTCAGTGTGAAAACAGTATCTTCAAGCACTTCTCTCAATGGGATACTTTCAGCAGGTGGCACATAAAGAAAGCCATGAAATCATCTGTATGTACATCTTGGACCTCAGCCTTGCTTTTTTCCACTGTCCTTAGGGATTTCCATAATAGATGCCCTCTCAGTTTTAAATTAATCTCTGCACTCTAACGCACTGTGGTGTCTTTGCACAAAAAAAAAGTTATTATGCAGGTGGATTTGCCAGGTGGTTCTGCAGGTAGGCAGAAATTCAGCTGCAAACACTGAGTACACCAAAATGGAAGGATGGGCGAAATCAAAGCACAAAAAAAAGTCTGTTCAGGTACTAAAGGAATCTAGCAGAGGGGAACAAAGGGGACAGAATAAGGCTGCATATTCTAAGCAAACTCTCCCACAACACTAACTTGAGTTTATGTTGCTATCTTCTAGCACTACTAACTGAAGGTGAAATATCAGATTGCCCTTACAGAATTTCAGAATTCCTTAATTGCAATGCTGAGTTATTTTTGGGCTTACCTCCTCTATACTGTCAACTCAAAAGATGCCTGTAATTTATCTCCAAAGCACACACAGAAATAACAAGCCTTTACCAGAAATTCACTGGTCTGCCAGCAGCTCCGAGTTCAGCTAACTGAACAGACTTTGTGTATTTCTACACAGCATTATGCAGGCTTACCAACTGAGCACTAAACCATCTAGACACCACATAATTGTGGTAAGCACAGCCCCAGTCCCACACGTACCATTCCTGCCGAGAAGCAGGATATCTTAATCACCTAGCAGTGTGCTCCATGCTAAGAGCAGCTACGGAGCTCCTACTCAGTTCAGTGAAAAAAGCAAGTTTAGAGCTATATATATATTAAAAAATGGATAGATCCACGTTCGTTCTACTCCTGTCATAAATGCATTTCACTGCAAATACATTCCACTCTTTGGGGGCTCATGCAGTTGAAAGAAGGAAGGAAGCTGGTCTGAGTATTAAAAAAAAAAAAAGGAGGGGGATACAGAAAGGTATGTTTAGTTCCAATTCATCGTGCTGTTTTACAGCTGTATCAATTTAACAGGATGCATCGGGGGAAAAAAGGAAAAACAGGAGCTACATAAATAGCCATTACTGCAGAGGGAAACATTCCTGACAACCACAGCTCAACTAGTTGAAAATAACTTACTCCTCTAGAAATGCAAGGTTTCTCAAAAAAACCTTTGCACATCCAGCTGCATAAAGGCACAGAAGGAACACCGCCTCAGAGAAAGTTGACCACACTACCGAAAGGTCCGTAAGTAAGGCACACGAGATGATACACCGAAGCAAAGTAAAGCAGCAGTCAGACATAACAACGCACTTGGCTGGGGTCATGGCCTGAAACAGATTTAAGGAGTGTGAATCATGCAACGAGAAATAAATGAAATAATTTTTAAAAATCCGGCTCAAGACCCCAAAAGGCCCTTTTACTGTAACACGGTGGGGTGGTTGTTTTGTCTTAAGATTCTATAGCAGTAGGTATAGATCAGGAGAGGGAAGGGAACAACTCGCGTATCCGCGGATCACGCTATGGATCCATCACCCACGGAGCTCCTCCATGATCCACAGCCTGTCATAAGCTCTCACCAGAGGATTACTGTAGCGTGGGGGCTTGCCCATCACTTCCTTCTGGCATGACAGAGTTTGCTTTGGAGCAACGCTTTCCAAAGGTGGCACGCTCGGGGGAAAAAAAAATTTAAAAAAAAAAAACCACACCAACTAAGCTTACCTTAAACAAACAAAAAAAAAAAAAAAATCCCCTCTCCACACAAAACCCCCCAACTCTCAATTACCGGCAGCCAGCCAGCGGGCTGGAGCCGTAGGGCAGAAGCAGGACGGTCCCGGGCTCAGCCGGGAAGCCGACGCCAGGGGCTGTCCCAGGTGGGCACGGCGCCGCTCCCCCGCGGGTCCCCTCCGCCTCGCACCCGCCGCGGCCCCGGAGCAAAGGGGCGGAGGAGCCGCCGCCGCCGCCCCGGCCCCCCGCACCTCCTCATCCCGCTCCTCCAGCGAGGCGTCGTCCTCTGCTCCCCCGCCGGGGATCGCCCGCTCCGGCGAAGCCGTC
>VXBN01003823.1:388566-462662 GCA_013397395.1 Sinosuthora webbiana | reverse complement strand
TTGAGGTCCCGCGGCCGGCGGAGCCGTGACAGCCCGGTCCTGCCGCCCGGGAGGGCAGCGGGGTCTGCAGAGCAGACAAGGACCGGGTCGGCGTGGGCGCAGCGAGCCGCGCTCCGCTCCCGGCGATGTCGCGGGTTTAAGTAAGAGCAGCTATGTACATTTTATAAGGGTTTTCTGCGCCCCTCACTTCGTCTAAAACGGAGCTACCAGCAGTTTGTGGCAGCAGTTTTGCCGTCTTCGTACCATTTAGCAGAAGGCTACAGACGGCTAGTTGTGATCTTGCAGCAAACAAAAGTCCCTTTTCGTGTTTGACTTTGAAACGGGCATCAACATTGGGATTTGTGACCAAGCTTTTAATCATTGAAGCCAAAGCGGATGACGGAAGTTAGACACCTGAAAGCTTTTGCGGATCTTCCTGGACAACTCCTTCGTCTTCTAGGACCTAAATGGCTTTTAAACCCAGTTCCCCTGTCAATTTTTAAAATATTTTTTAGATATGATTTTGAAAAAAATCTCCTTTTTTTTTCTTTCCTGATAACATAGGTCCTCATCTAGTGTGCTAATACTATATATAAATATACAATAATATATACCAGGCCTTATTTGATTATGCCTGGATCCCAGGTTAATCCAATTGTGAAATCAAAACAGATTTAGAGCTTTTGCAATTAAGAAAGTCCCACAGAAATGTGAGCACAGACCAGTTATTGATGTGCTCTGATTAACACAGTACATGGCTGATAAAAATAGGAACCACAATGCAAGATTTCAGATTTCTAATTTCATCAGTTTATCCAGTACACCCAGATGGTAAATGAAAAAAATAAACCTATTATTACTATTATTATTTTGATTGTTACTATCACTATTACTATATGGGTCATCAGATTACTAGTGGAAGGAAAAACAGTGATAAAAAATTCTCCAAATCCCAGGTCTTCTCCGTTTAGAGCAAGCTTTTGATACTAGGTATTAGGTTGTAACAATGCTGATAGCTCTTTCTGGTTTCTTATCAGTATTTAGATCAGACCTTTGAAAGTTAATTTATTGTGGAAGAGGATTATAAGAGTCACTAGGGACAGAATTTGACCCAGAAATTTGCCTATACCAACATTTAATGATAAGGAAATATGAGATATATACACACAGAATAAAACTGATTTTGGCTAAATGAATTACACACATATGCTGCTCCAAACCTACCTCTAATAATTTTAACTAACCAGTGAAAAGAGTTCCTCCTTGGTACTCCACATTCTGCACATAAGTTGTTATATCTCCAAAACCTGGACTTATTCATAGTTCTTGAGTCCTTGATTTTAAAGATAAACCTTTTTCTGTCAGAATCTGCGTCTGGTTTAGTGTCATTCTCATAGCAGAACAACTTGCTTAATTTCCTACCTATTCTTCACAATATATAAGAAAATTGCCAGGTGGTGAAAAGCAATGCTGCAGGTTTCTGTCATTTCTTTCTCTTGCTGCTAGAGATGAGACTGGGAAAAAATAGAGCTTAGCCACAGCACTTCTACACTTCAGTTAATATCAGCTGCCAGAACAGCCCCTGTAATCTGGGGGCAGCAAGGAATACATTAGAATAGTCACTGAATTGCTCTAATTTATGCCATAAATTGAAATCTAAGAAGGTACTCAAAATTTATTATATCACCCCAGAGTTACAGGAGACAAGTGACAGTATTGTTCTGCTCTGGCCTCTAGACTATGTCAGATCACGTGCTCTGCTAACATTATCTTACACGAACAGAAGAGGGATGCTATGTTGCCTATAGTAGCTGAAAGGAAGCTAAAGCTAAAAGCAGCAAAGATAGAAGCTTACATCATTTTCCATCCTGGGAAAAGCACTGTTGCTTGCAGTTCCCCATCACAAATCAGTGAGGTACTTTGTAGCAAAACACTGAATATCTGGCATGACTTGAGAAGCTAATTTTGAAAACATTTGTTGAGAAGAAATCCATACTTAATAAGCTTTGAGCACCTCCTGTCACGCATTGCACTCATTTGGTGGAGAGTATAGAGAGAAGGGTGTAGAGTGGTCTGATGGCATCTATTACAGGTGGCTGGCTCAGTTTTGGATACATTCACCCATTTACACAATTCTTTCCACCAGTACATTTTCAAGCAGCCATTCCCTGGTCTGCTCAATATTCCTTTCTGTCCTCCCCCCAGTACACACAGCAGTCACCTACTCTGTGTGGTTACAGCTATTCAAAATGTGCACTATTCACTGCTCTCATGCCAGTTCAATGAAAACAAAATACAGGAGAACAAATAAAATGTCTCAGAACTCCCTGATTATATACCCTTTTGTTAATGCTTGGGAAATTTTTACACTCAGTGTGGTCTTGAAGGACTGAAAGAATGACAGGCTAACAGATTTATTGACAAGTTTGGTGCAAGGTATCAAGGTATAGGGGAAACACTGGAAAAAGGCATGAAGAGGTATAGAGAAAAAAAAATCAGCTGTACATGAAAATAATAGCTGTACATGAGACAGCATGAAAAGACAAATAAGAAGATAATGATTGGCTTTGTAACTGGCCCTTCAAGTTAAGATCAGGATCTTTACCAAGAAATTATAGTGGGGAATCAAAAGAGCAGGTACGCTGTAAAAATGACCGACAGAAAAAGTAAACATTGCAGCAGCATATTGAATAAACCAGAAAAGTCAGAGAGAAAGACTGTGAAGCTCATGAAAAAATTTTAAATGTGGGACAATGGTTTCAGCAGGTCAAACATCTGTCCCATTTTACAGCTTTAATGAGTCAAAAACAAAATATAGAGCTCAATAGTAGCTACTGCATCAGTTCCATGACATCAGTTGTCTTCAAATCATTGCATTTTTGAACTAAGCAATGTTCCATCAAATTCTCTTCTATACTGCTTAGAATATTCTTCTTCCTCTTTGATTTTGAATATTTAGGCAAAAGTCTACCTCTGGAAAGAAACAGTTTTCAAAATACACTGACAGTGGGGTTAGCACCTGAGAAAATCCCTAGGCAATACTGACCTGGCAAAGGCAACGCTCTCCAAATAATACAGTTACACTATCAGCAACAACAGCGCTGTGCTTCCCTTTCTGCATCGTAAATGTGCTTTAAACCTGACCTGGAAGAACCACTTCTTTGGATGAATAAGTCTCCATGCTTACTCAGTTCTTGCCCTCCCCGTTGAGACTGCCAACAGCATTGCCAATTAGTGCCAATCCTGGATGCAGATTGTAATACGAATAGGCCTTTCAATATTTAATTCTAGACTTTTGCACTGGTGGTATATAAATGTTTCATTAGTGCCTTCCTTCCTTCCTTTCTGCCGTTTTTTTCTCTGAAAAAGAAGCAAAGCTGCCTACCTGAAGTACTAGCAAAAAATAGGCAAACAGGAACTTGTTCAGTTCTAGCAGTAAATTCTCTAATCAGAGTTCTTTTTCTTGGGAATCCTGATTTATTGAGAATGCATGTTACAGGGTCATAAAGATGACACTCAGTTTTTATGTGAGGTGTTTTATCGCTACATATTCACTCTCAAGCAATATCCAAGATCAGGAATTCAGAAACTTTCATTTGGTGGGGTTCAACTCACTGGTGTGAATGGCAGGAATACTCACCAACACAAACAGCAGTGGTAGGCTGGAAGAGAATAAAAACTTGCATAAGGACAACTTTCATCTCTGGACTGGGGCAGGTACCACCAAACATACAGCATAGTTTGGAGATCCCTTCTTTTTATCTCTGAAAATCTCCTTAGGGCTTAGGATACTTCAGAGTAAGCAGAATCCACTTTGTACCTCCCTGAGAGAATCAATTCTGAGACTCTCTCTCTTACCATTAAAAAGCCTTTTTGACAACGAACGTGAGGCACGATTTACTTTCCCTAGCACTTGCAGAGCATGAAGCAAGGGCATTTGAACATGCTGATTAGATTCAGATCATCTCAAAAGGCATTAATAAGCTAGTCATGTTACATTGTAAATCCTAGCAACAATAGGCATATGCATGAACAGAAATACTGCATTCAAATCTGTGGAACATGTAATGCAACTGAGAAAAAATAAAACATTTCACCTTTTAATTGTATATGTGACTAGATGTAAAATGTCCTTGCCAGGGAAGTAAACACAACTAGTGTAGGCCTCCACCTGCTGCAGGTGCCTTTATCAAGACCAAGTAGTGTCACCATCTTGACAGCTAGAGATGATGTAATCTGGACTAAACAGTGTAATTGCTAAAGACACTTTTCCCAGATTACTGGCACTTGAGGACCTGCATGAGCACTGCATGAATCACTGTCACGAGACCTGCAGAAAATCACGCTTAGACAAAACTACTGGAAAATGTTTACTCTCTGACATTCACATTTCTGATACCTTCAGTATATTAAAAAAAGATAAATAAATAAATGCTGCTCAACACAGTAGATATCACAGAGCATTGGAAGGCTGTACTGGAACACAGGGAAACACAACTCAGTGATCCCCTCATCAGGTTTCCCTCAAGGCATTGCTTTGGGGTTGTACCACTATGACTAAACATCAGAAGCCTGCCCACAGTTTCAGGCGGATTCAGGGAGGCTGTGAATCTGTGTGCTGTAAGGGACAAATCTAAGTTAAAATGTTTTAATATGACTTCAGATACAGAAGAGTACTGCCAGCATGTTGTGTGGAGTTTCTGCACCAGTTTGCTGGCAGAGGTGCTCAGTTTTTTGATGGATAACCCTTGAGCAAGGAGCCTTCCATAATTTCTCTCTCACCTTCACATCTGTGTATCAGGGATATATAGTGACATGCCAGCAGCAGGGAACAGCAGTAAGAACATGGCACAACCCTGTTACCAGCTGGCATACAACAGGAAGGTTACTCATTCTAAGACCTCTTTCCACAAATTCTGCTTTATTCAAGGTCAGTGCTATGACTCTCATAAAATTATGGGAAAACTGTAGCTTCGCATATTTTAACAGAGATTATCACTCTTGCTTCAGAGTGCTGTAACTAGAGAAGTGGAAAGATGCTAATTTCCCAGTTTATCATGGCAGTATCCTAGCGCCCAGTCATGAGTGTTATAAAGACCAGTCATGAATATCAGATGGGCAGGAAGGGATGGTCTAGAGAGGACACAGTCTTAAGTTGCACCAAGGGAAATACAGGTGGGATATTAGGAAAAAGGTTTTTAGCAGAAGAGTGAAAAAGTACTGGAATTGTCTGCCCAGGGAGGTGGTGGAGTCACCATCACTGTGTTTAAAAACAGACTGGATGTGGCACTCGGTGCCGTGGTTTAGTTGAGGTGTTAGGGCATGGGTTGGGCTCAATGGTCTTGAATGTCTCTTCCAACCTAGTGACTGTGTGTGTGTGTGTGATTCAGCATGGGAATTGAAGATAACCAAAACTCGAGCTGTAGATACAGTAGGGAGGACCTCTGAGAATTGCACTGAGGTTATGTTGCCAGCCTCATGGTCTGGGAGGCATAGACAGGTGTGAACTGCTAAATATAATCTAAACCATGGCTGCGTCCTGTGGTGTATTCTGATCATTGTTTTCAGCACTCCCAAACAATGTTTTAATGTTTACCTCAACAAGATGCAATTTCTGCATCTTCAGAAATTATGCATTTTTCCAAACTCCACAGGGTATTGGACTTCCCTGGGTAAGTTTAGATGCCCTCAAGTCTACACAGCATCCCTTCCATAAATGTTAAGGCCATGGTTGAGAGTGTTATGATGGACTGCAAAGTTTGTGGAAAGAAATCTTTCTCAGCAAGTGTTAGCAAGAGCCTCTTTGAAAAACATGAAAGTAGAAAGTGAATATGAGATCCAGTGATTGTCCTGAATTGTCAAACTCTCCAAAGCTCCATGGCAACAACTGAGGTAAAAGCAGGTTTGAGGCAGCCCACGAGGTTTCTGTAGGCTCTGCCTGCCCTCATCCCAGGCCTCACAGTTCCTAAATAGAGCAGGCACAGTGTTTGAGGAAAAGCTGTGATTTTCTCTGAGAAATCAGCTATTGTGTGGGAACACTAAAAGTGGTGCCACAGTACTTAAATGGCAGTACTTAAATGTTTGTGCAGACATTTTTATTCACAGAATGAGTAAAAACTAAGTCCTGGTTATGCATGTAATAGGATTAATGTTCAAAGTTTTACTCTTTTCTGATCTCTCTCCTATTAAACTAGAATCATCTCCCAAACTCAAAATGTTATGACTCTTAAGCTAGGTAGACATGCTTAACAAGATGGATACAATTTTTAGCATAAATACCTCGTTTAAGTAAAACATTCAAAAGCCAATTTTTACTTGCTCTGTCTACCAGAATTAGGAAAAAAAAAGGGCTGTGGGGTTTCTTTTCAAAATATTGCTTTACCTTTCTCTTTTATTTGCGAACTTTTAGCATTTGCAACCTTTTAGTCAATAGCAAAAATGACCTCTTTTGCAGCCTACCTCCCATTCTTGAAGTAAAATATTATGACACGGGATTTATCCTTTATTCTCTTATTCATACTTTTTCATTGACTAGATCTGTGTCCCACCATGTATCAAAATTGTGTTCTGTGTTTCTATGTGGAGTCTGAAGAGGGAGGAAATTCACTGTTTTAACAATCACCCTCACCGTGAGGTAAGATTTACATGAGTGGAAGGCCTGCTAAAGGTGGTTGAATTTTCTGTTTACTTTGTCTCTGCTAGAAGCTTGTTCCTGTCGAGAGAATTGTGTAGCCTTCAGATCTTACATACCTTTGCCTGGGCTTTAAGTATGGCTTGAGATAAGGCCTGGTACAAATTCAGTAGATTCTACATCAAAATTTGGCCTTTATTTCATCTGTAGCTTGGTAGACTAACAGTACCATTCTCTGTCCATTGGTATACTATGCTAAAATATTAACTCAAGCATAGGTTTTTCAATTTTTATTCTATGTTGTATTTGTTTGATTGGCAATTTCATCCTAGGACAGCTAGGTCTAAAAATAAATGTTTTACAGTAGTGTTTTGGGAGCTGAAGTTGACAAATACATATTCTTAGATTCATTTACTGCCAAAATTTAAGTGCTGTTTATGCCAGTAACTGCCAGTTTGAAATAAAAACTCCACTGACAGGGATTTAGGAAATTCTCAACTTATCCAGAGCTTGCATGTTTAAAATTCAAATGTTTCTTATGTTCCAGATTAGAAATAGTGATCAACACTTAAAAAAGTATATGCCTGAAGTCAGGTTCCTAAATATGTACACAGAATCCTTAAAAGCCACTTAAAAATCTGAAAAAAAAAGTTTAATTTTATGTAGGAAGCTAATTTGAAGGAGCTAGCTGTGAAAATAATAGACATTGTTGCTCAGCTGGCCTTGGCTTCCTCTCCAAGGGGATTCTTCTAGATTCTGCAAACCCACACAGACTGCCATATGTATTAAGGAAAGTTTTCTCTCAGGCAAAAAATGAGTAAGTCCTTCAAAATGTGGGAAAAAAAAGAAAAAAAAAAAGAAAAAAGATGATGATGATAATGGTAATAATAACAATAATAAATTTTGAAAATTATAAGATCTGTTAAAGTAAGCCAAGATTTTCATGTATTAATGCAATTTCCACAGCTGATTTAATAATTCAACAGTTACTGTGTCAACGACACAGATCAAGTATGCACCTTCTCAGTGTTATTCTCTGTGTTCTATTTCTAAATATGTGGGTTTGTGCTTAAAATTATCTTTGCATATGTGACATTTCATCTTTCTAACCTGTATATGGTAATAATGTAATAAACTTGAAGTGCTTAAGCAAACTTGTCTTCATTTACTAAGTGTAGAAAGATTATGCTTCTCCAGTGACACATTTCTCCTTTGTAACTAGTAAGTGTAATAGCAGAGAGACTGATTCACAGAGCTCAGAGACATGATAAAAGTATTCAGACCAAAAAATCTAGTCATATACATTAACAGAAAAGCTTCCCATCTGAATCACTGTCCCCGCCTAAGCTTTGCCAACACAAACATTTAAGAAATGTATCAAAATTAGGGATATGTATTGTGATCCACTTTTGGTAGTGGTGTTGCCCAACACTTTCACTATCACGAGAGTCTGCCTGGGCTGCTTATAACTTTGCAAAATTGCACTCATTCAGACTGAAATTTTCTATAATGAGAATTTAGCGGAGGTTGTGAGCAATCATGTGGGGGGTGTTTCTGTTGTCATTTTTAGACTATTTTATTTTGGGGTTGGGTGGATTTGCATGTAGAGGATTTTCAACCAAAACAATTTGGCCATTTCGAAAAATACTTCAAAGAAAATGCACTGCCTAATCAAACTTAAAATTCTCACAGCAACTCAATACAAAGCTTCTGTGTTCTTATGCTTCAGAATAAGAGACAGCATTTGGTGGGAGGAACACTTTCCTGTCAAGAATGTGATTTTACTGTCCTTATGAGAATGAAGCATAATTTCCTCAAAGATCTACCTTAGTTCATAGAGTAAAAACATTTTTGTGTGTAACAAAAAAAAAATAATTTAGTTTGTCTGAAATGAGTCTGATATTCAACCATGTATAAAAGAATCAAGAAGCCTGAGAGAGACTTTAAAGCCACTGGTGAAAAGTTTTAGATGCTGAAAATTGTTGTGGGTTGTCTTTCCTGTGGTTTTATTGCCTTTGCTACTGAAAACATGTAGCATAGGGCGTGAAGATTCAAACTGGAGGGAAGTCAAAGAAGCAGGATTATAGGAAGAATGGTAATTATAAACACCGGAAACTGGAAGAAGAGCTGAGGATGGTTTGGAGCAAGAATGTGGAAATGTAACAAGTGCAATGAGTATGTGCAGAAAGTGTTGGACAGAAAAGAGTAGGATTTCTGTGGGGAGAGAGCCAAAAATGCTACAGGCAATAGGAAATAGGGATGTTGTGACCCCTTGGCCATAACCTGCCCAGGCACCTGCAGGTGACTGCAAAATCTCAAGTCTTTGTTCACGCTTCTGTTAAACAACTGGGGAGAAACCTCACCCACTGAGTTGAGACCCAACAGCTGTGGGGGTCAAATGCTTTATGTAAGGAGTGGAGCATCTCTTTCCTGGTGTTGGGTCACTCCCATTAGGAGGTTCTTGTTTATGGTGTGTTGGCCCTAACTGGCTGCCAGCCTCACCACCAGCCCCTGGCCACTCCCTCCCTACAGCAGGACGTGGGTGAAAATTGCAGGAACATGAGTGAGGAAGCTCGTGGGTGTAGATACAGGCAGAGAGATGTTTTGCCAATTGCTGTCACAGGCAAAACAGACTCAACTTTGGGTAATTTAGCAATTTATTGCCAATTAATGTTTTAAATTCCTGATTCAGGAACAGGAAAGCAGAGAGGGAAGAAGTGAGCACTAGAACACCTTTCCCCCTACAGTGGTCTTGGTGTCCATCTGCCCTTTCTCACTCTTTAACTCCCCCTGCACTCCTGCCCAAATGGAGTTCTCTGTCCTTTTGTCCATGCCTGCTACTTAAGGTGCTGCAGCATGGCTGACCTGGACAGCAGCATCTGGCCATCCATCCCTTGAGAAGCCAGCAGCAAAGTATGAACTCTCTGGAATATGCTGAACACTGGGCTGTAAACAGCTGGAACTGCCACGTGGGACAACCCACCAGACTGACAAGGACATGAATGAAGAAAGGGCAGGCTGGGGTCTACAGTGTTTGGTGCAGCCCATTGAGGAGGGAGGGAGCAGGGGCTGGGCATGGTGGGCCGGATCCAGCAGGGTAGAGCAGTGTAGCTGCACAGGAAAACATCCCAAACTTCAGCAATAGCCAGGCTGAGGTCTCCCTGGCAGCCTCAATGTGTCCCTGGTTTGAGGTGATGCTCGAGGATGCGGTGAATATCCTGCCCTGATTGGCCTGAGGAGGAAAGAGGGGATGGTGCAGGTGCCTCTTCAGATTGTGGAAGAGGATGGAAGAGGTGCTGTAAAACACTGTGCTGGAGGGCAGGGGACAGTAGGGGTCGAGCCAGACCACAGCTGTGGTGGTACAGGGTGAACAGAACAGCATCCTCCTGCAGCAGCCAGAATACAAACACATTTCTGCTTTGTGTTCCTTTACTGCTTCGTGTTGCTTAATAAAACCCTGTTCTTTGCTTTATCACTCTGCTTTATCATTTTGTACTACACAAAGGTGTCATAGAATCATTGAATCATAGAACGTGTGAATTGGAAGGAACTGAAACTATCATCTAGTCCCAACCAAGCCATAGGCAAGGACACATCCTGTGAGACTAGGTTGCTCAAACCTCCATCCAGCCTGGCCTTGAACGCTGCCAGTGACAGGATATTCACAAGGTCAGTGGGGAACCTGTTCCAGTACATTACCACTCTCACAGTAAAAGATCTCATAATATCTAGCCTAAATTTCCCCTCTTTCAGTTTGTGTTCAGGTATTGCAAAACCATTCAAATACAACTTTATGTTTGGAAACAAAGTAATTTCTAAATCAAAGGCCTGGAGAAATGTAAAGATATTCTTTCTTTTTCTTTGTATTTCTTTCTCAGAGACGAAACTAAATTTCAATCAAAACTGTTAAAAAGAAATCCAGTGATAAAAATACACTGGTAACTTTTGAATAGCCCTCCACCCTTCAGAAAATTGGCCTGTTGCATCTTCAGCCAAGCTCACCCACTCGAGTGTGTCTCTAGCAGTTGAAACTTCTGTTTACCCTGAATAAAGATAAAACCTACTGCAGTCATAGAACTGTTGCCAGGAGAAATTAATTCTTATATAAAAGACTCTTGTATTACAGTAAAAAAGGTCACAGAAATGAGCAGGCAAAAATTAATAATTCCATATTCATCATAAGGACTAAGGTTATGAGTTATGTCAGCCCTGTAGTTATCCATGAAGCAAGGGAATTAAAGAAATATTACCTCCAGGAGCACTGGACATGTAACTTATAACACAAGACTGTTTTTTAGTGCAATAAGGCATCTGATTGTGTTCAATAACTCAGGAAGCCTTGATTCTGGCCCATCCAAAACTAATTTGCTTGTTAAAATATTTTAAAGTTCTTTCGATATTGCAGGTATACAACACAAAAAGTCTGAAGTAAACTCAAGAGTAAACTGTCTTAGCCATCCCTAAAAGAAAAAAAAATTATTTCCAATAATGCAATCAACAATTGAGCAAAAAGAGGTTCAGTGACTTCTTAATTAGCAGTTTTAAAGGCTCTTTCAACAGACACGCTTTGTTCATTCAAAAAGAATGTTTTCAAGTTTTCAAAACCATTTATAGCCATTTTGATATGTTACATTTTTTACTGTGATTGAAATGCATTTACTGTGATAATTAGAACTGACGGCAAGTATAAGGGAACTTTATACGGATATTCAATCACTCTAACGCAGCTCTAGATCCTGATGGATTTAGTAATGACTTTTAAAATGAAATTCCAGACAAATCAAATGATTAAATACTTCATCCAGTAAAAAAAAAAAAAAAAAAAAAAAAAAATTGTAAGGAAAAAAAAAAATAAAAAAAAAAAAAAATTGTCAGTGACATAAAATCTAAAGAAGTAAAGAAGTCTTAGAAAGGATAATATGTACATATCTTTCCACCCTAGATCATGTTAATTTGTTGAATGAAAAATTTATCCAAAGTACATAAGCTATTTTTCAGTTCATCTGTTATGGTAGGATTTAGGGAGTTAATGATAATAAGGTCTCTTATCCCTGCAGCATTTTATTCTGACTCCCGGAGAGTCAAAGTCATAATTCTTTTCCATGGGGAAATTATCCTGCTATTAACCCCCCATTATATTTTACATAGCAGTCAATGCAAACACACTACAGTTGTGTAAAACTAAAGCCTAATTCATTAAAAGAGTACACATTTTGTGTAAGACAAGCAATGTGAAGTAATCCATGAACTTTTCTACCATGTAGAAAACAGAGGTCAGAAAGTATATTGGAGACCAAAGGGCCATTGGAAGGGAAGAGTGTTTGCCCTTTGCCTGACTGAGTGATTTCATCAGGATCTCAAGCTGGACAGATGTGATTGTGCACCTCTGTCCCCTCTGAGAAGTCTCAGTGCAAATGTAGGGAAGTGAGTTACACATGTAGGTGTGCCTGCTATGACAGGCTTTGTCATTCATGTAACATCAGCTACTGAAGGCTCATAGAAATATTTGTGCATGTCTATTAAAAAAATAAGATAACCACTCTTGATGCAACTTGATGCATAATCAGTCTTTTTATATATGAAGTAATTTCTTTGAGTGTTAATTAATTTCTAAGATGTTAAGATGTTATATGTTAAATAATTCTGAGAGTGTTTTGCAAATGAATGAATTTCTTATTGCAAGAGTTCTGCTGAACAAAAATCTTTTCGTTTACAAATGTTCTTTTCACAGTCACAGTATTTATCCAGATCTGTAGTTGGATAGCTATACTAAAATATGCACAATCACTACTTGTCTAACTTGAAATAATTGTTTCATTTTGATTTGCCAAACTGCTTTGGCTATGTGAATGAGCCAGTGTGTTATTTAAAATGTGTAAATAGAATCAAAATATCTAAGCTTATATTTTGTCCTTCCTTTTTATTCTCTGGGGAATATGTACATTTGAATAGTAACTAGCATTTTGGGATAACATTCAGTTCTGAATACTGTAAAATTGATAACACAAGAAGAAAAACACAAGATGGTGGCAAAGTCCCCTTCTCCAGACCATGTGGCAGACAGAAAGAACAAAGGAGAAAAAACAAGACAGCAACCGAACCTCCATGGCTACAGCACTCCCTCACTTCAGCAATGGGGGATAGGGATAAAAAAACCCCTGGAAAAACTATTTTTGTCCATAAGGCTCCCATGCTGCCAAAAACACTGGAAGAAACTTCCTGGCAAGTTGCAGGTCCGATCCCGTCTCAGCACAGCCTTCTCCCTGGAACAAAAAAAGGACCATATGAAGCAGTCCTGGTGGCACGTCTGGGAAACTCCAGGCCTGCAATGTCAGCCTCCCTGCTTCCTGTGGCCTGGATGGACACAGTTAATGTCACTGCAGTTCCGAGTCATTGCTGCTTAGCAGGAGAGAAGAAACCCTCCTGCCGAGCACCAAAAAGAAGCAGGCCCACTCTGGCAGTTCAAAGTGACAAAAATGGTCTGGAAGAGTTTTGGACTGCAAGATGCAGCTTCTCAGAGACCCGCCAGAGGCAATCCCCTCAGCAGCCCAGAGCTCGTACATGTTTCCTTTTTTTAATGGGACATCACCAGCCCCATTCTGTGAACCTGGTGTAAAACATGGAAGTGCTGTTTCCCAGGTTGTTGAGACTTAAAATTACCTCCAAAACATCCTGCACAGATTAGCATAGAGGAAATACAGAATACACACTTTTGGGGTTACTTGAGGCAAAACCCAAGCTGACTAAGGAGTTTTTTTTTAATGAAACAGAATTAAAAATGAAAAGTTAATGTATCCCCAAGCTTTAGGATGGCAAGCTTCTAGATCCTCAAGGAGATAGTGAACAGGATCCCTGTGAGATTGCTTTCAGGGGCAAGGGAGTGGAACACAGCTGCCAGGTCTTTAACGAAGTCTTCCGTGGAATGCCAAAACTAGCAATTCCCAGAGCAAGAAATTGGGCAAGGAAGGCAAGAGACTGGCATCGTTGAATAGGAAATTGCTGGTCAAACTAGGGGAAAAGAAGCAAATGCATGTTGGAAACTAGAATGGATAACCTGGCAAAGGTATAGAGAAGTTTGGTTGTGTAGGGTTAAGGTAAGGAAGGCCATGGCAAGGCTGGAACTGAACTTGGCAAGGGGCACAAAGGATGGAAGAGCTTCTACAAATACATTAACCAGAAAAGGAAGGCCAAAGGGAGCCTCTGATAAGCAAAGCTGTTAAATTGGTAACAATGGAGGAGAGGGCTGATGTACTTATTAATATTTTTGCCTCAGTCTTCAATGGTAAACTCTCTTCTCACACCTTCAAGCAGGATGGGGACTGGGAGAACAAAATCCCAGTCACTGTAAGAGATGATCATGTGTGTGACAATCTGAGGAACCTGAACATACATAAGCTTATGGGACCTCACAAGCTGCATCCTGAGGGATGCATAGTCCTGAGGGAACTGGCTGATGTCGTTTCCAAGTTCTCCAGGATATTTGAAAAGTCATGGGCAAGTCCCAGGTGACTGGAAAAGGGGAAACGTGGTACCCATCTTTAAAAAGGCAAGAAATTAGGACAAACTGCAAACCCTGCAAACTAATGACCTGTCAGCCTCACCTCTGTGCTTGGAAAGATTATTACATTTCTATTACATTTTGACACCTTTATTGGCGTAAATGGGGCTTTTGGTGTACTGTTACATGGAATCCTGTACAATGCCAAGCTTGTACCAGAAGCTTAAGAGACACACAAGAGAGGTAGAACAAGTGAAATGCTAAAATATTTTGAGCTAATCGATAAGGTCGTTGCAGTGCACATGTCTTTCTAACTCATTTTATATTTATGAAAATAATTTTTAGCTCTAATATATCATTTGTATTTTTTGACAGTTCTAGTGAGAAATCACAGTAACTGGAAGGGGAGAGTGGCTTTCTTCTGCCATGTATTTCAAAATTTCTTACCATAAGACCACATGTTTCTCTGGACACAAGATGAATATCCATCTATTTTGTGACTGACTAGGTATTTACGCTTGTCATTTTCAGGGTCAAAATATTTGTAGTCCTGCATTTCTGTGCCAAAAGAAATTGAAGGCCCAGATGAAGATTATGCATTGAAGGTTACTGGTTCAGACCATGCAGTGCACACAGTTTAATTTGATTCACAGCAGGCTCAGCAGAAACATGGTATTTGGTGTACGTATTTTTCACTGGATTAAGACTAGGCTGGTTGGCTGGGCCCAAGGAATGGTGGTGAAGGTGCTGCATCCACTGGTGCACCAGTGGTGTTCCTCAGGGGTCAGTTCTTCATAGAAAGAGAGATTGGGCATTGCAATGGGCTGCCCAGGGAGGTGGTGGTGTCACCATCTCTGGAGGTGTTCAAGAAAAGACTGGATGTGGCACTTTAGTGCCATGGTCTTGTTGATGAGGTGGTGTTAGATCATAGGTTGGACGTGATGATCTCAAAGGTCTTCTCCAACCAAGGTAATTCTGTGATTCTGTGATACTGCGTGAAAGAAAACTCTTCTTCCATAAGGACTATTTAAGCTGTAAAAGATATGAAGCAACAGTCAAAATCCTGAGTTGTTAAGTGTCATCAAAAAGATAAGCAAAAAAAATATTTATAGAAACCAGAATTACTTGAATACCTAGTGACTTTTGGGACACATCTAATTGTTTGTAGTTAACTCCAAAGTACTATAATAAATACAGATTTTTTTTTTTCTTCTGTCATACTTTGACACTTAAGTCAAACCATAACCAGAGCAAGCTGGTTCAATGCTTTCAATAAAGGGTGTGGAATTTTACTCCATTTGAGACTGTAGAACTGCAGAGGTGGGTAAGCACTTTCCTACTGTAGCTCCCTGAGATGGAGAGATGTGTGTGGCCCTGTCTTTTCCAGGTACACTACCTCATCACGCAGTGTTTCATTTCTTCTGAAGTGGAAGCCCAGCTAGACAAAATAATATATTCATTGTAGAAAATTAAGTGTTACCCACCAGATGCCCATCTATAATACATGCATACTTCTGTAATCAGAATTTGGGCCAGAAGCATTGATACATGGTGTTTATCTTGAAATATGCACTTAATGTTTTCTTGTTGAATCACAGAGCACTGGAAATGCTGGTATATGGCTTTTAGTAGAAATGAAACATTGATGTATAGTTGTTACACTGTCTACTTGAATTCTTAAATCATGATCATTAATTACTCAACTTGCTTGCTTTATGCATGGCAGGGTGAATTATACCTGCAGTGGGTAGTACCTATTGTTCAAGCTTACAAATTATCCATGTTCCGTAGCATGCAAGAACAATCTTAGTTTTTTGCAAGACAAAATGGCACACAGCAACTATTGACAATGAATTATAGTTTTTTAGAATTTGCTGCTTGAGCGATTTGCAGGCAGCTTTTGAACAGCAACTTTTAAGTACATGTTACCAGATGGGGTGGGGTAGGGAGGAACTTGACCCCAAGCTGTGTAGGGCAGTAGATAGAGAACTTAGGTTAACAAAGCATCTTGCACTTTGGATGTACTCTTTCTACCCAGGTTGGTTCCTTCAACTCTCTCCAATGAACTCTACTGGAATTTACATCTTAGCTTATATGTCCTGTAAAGCTGGATTTTGTAGATGTTTTCTCAGTTTAGTTAATGTGTAGGTAGCCTCAGGTTCCTATAGAATACAGTTATTTCAGATTGCTTTCCAAATGCAGCACCTGTACCTTTCCTCTCCCCTAACTCTTTGATAAAACAGCTGGAAGCTAGAACACTCATTCAGGAATCAAGAAAAGAAGATTACCACCTCAATCCGTTGGGAGAAAAATGTACATGTCCCACCAGTGTATCCCCCTTCCTGCTGTCAATAGGGCATTCTTCCCTTCCGTGGCTGAAGCTGTTCTGTCAACCAAGCCAAGACCCAGGAGTACAGTGAGGAAGAGTGAGAAACAGCTTACTTCCACAGCCAGGGAGAAGCAGGTATTTAGAGCACCCTACCAAAACAAACAAAGCACAACTTTCAGACATCCCAGTGGCCATTTTGCTTTAAATGTTCTTCAGGCCCAGATCAAGAGTTAGCACACAATATTTTATTCTTCTTTATTCTTATAAAGTGTAGGATGTGACCTACAGATTAGCTTTATTTTATAGAGACAGACTTTTAAGAGGCTTCTCCAGAATGACAGAAGCAGGTATGCTTCAGGAAAAACACTTTGAAATTTACTTTGAAAGAGTAAATTCAGCCTTGCATTCTTGAGGGCAGCTTTGGACTGTAGGTCTCTAATGGCAATAGTTTCCTGTTTATTACCTCAACAGCTGGAGAAGAGACAGGCTGAGAATATGACTGATTGTCTGGCAGTTACTGGCTGCTGTTACTGAGTTTCCTTTGCACCTAGGAGGTTTTTATGGGAGGTGCTGTGCTTTACTATGCACACTGTGGAAAAGCTACACATCGAAATCAGCAGAGCACAGGTTAGTGCAATTGGTGCATCACAGATGCACAGTGCACAGTATTTCAGTGTGTATTTTTCTTTCACCCCCAGACTGGTCAGTGGCTTTTCATCCTCTCATTTTCAAACTACTGTGGTACAGTGGGGAGTTTAGTAAAACAAAGATTCAGGGCACTGTAACACCTAGTTCTCAAATGTTGACATCTTTGGTGCTAACCCAGGGTAAATATGTGATTCTTATTCTTTGACAACATTTTAAAATATTGATTTAATGTTTTCTAACCGCATTAGATTGACTCTATCTAAAAAAGTATATAGCCATTATCCAGATAGTGTAAGTGCAAGCTGATGAACTAATGTTATTTAATTCTAATCTCCCAAAGTGTCATTTCCTCTTAGGTCTCCATTTCACTTCTGGAATAACAACCAGAAGTGCTGGTTCTGATTGATAGCTTTAGCCACAAAGAACTAAACTGAGATTATGATTTTGTTTAACATAGACATTACAATCTATCTCTGTTATGATTTCAATATGCTGAAATAAAGAACACATGGCCCCCTCTTGCACTCAGAAATTATCTCAGCACTCCTGCCTGGTCTGTTTGACATCTTTCATCAAAAGGTTGGACTGAAAGCTTCCAAGATCATGTTATATTTACACAGTACTTTGACAAAATAGGCTGAAATCAGCAGATTGGCTCTATACATGTATACACATGCACACCTGTTGTTGCTGTAAGGTGCCTCTAGCTTAACTACCAGCTTCAATCTACTCTAAAAGCACCTTGAGATCACCAGCCAATCCAGCCTGCCCTTATGGCAGGAAAGTTCAGGAGCCACGTGGCAAGAACTGGTAGAAATCTGTGATGACACTTGTATGTATATTGCTGCTTTGATACATGCTAAGGTATAGTTCGGGTCTAAATTTTCTGCATGGCCTTCTCTGAAAGTCACCTCAAGAGGATTTACAGCCCTCTGGAAGCAGAATGTGATTAATGTAAGGTGTCAGCCTTGAACTTAAAAAGCAGTTGATATGCTTAGGCTGTTTATCATGTTTAACACAAAAGTGGTATTTGCTTTTGTTGATACTTGGACTTAATGTGTAATTGGTAATGGATCACTGTTACCTGATATCAGTTTTGTCCTGGTAATGGGTAGGTAATGGTTTAGGAAACTATTGATGCTGGAATCTTGAATTCTGTAGAAAAGATTTCATTGAATTATTTACACTTATTTCTCAGATATAAGGCAAACTGAATTTAGCCACATAAACAGCCACAACCAGTTATATAACAGAATACCAATTATATACATCTTTCATATATCAATGTAATCCATACAACTCAAACAGATTGGACTGACTGCAGTTATCCCTACACAAGTGAGGAACCTCTAAACAAGCCTTGCATAAGCTACCAGTTAGAGAGCAGTGTTACTACAGATATGTGTTAAACATATCTGGGGTCAAAAATAAATGGCCAAAGTAAAAGGCAATGCCTCCAAAAAGCTGTACTTCCTCTAACTTTGCAGCTTCTGCCATCTTCAGGCTGGGATTATAAAAAGGGTGAGTTCCCAAATTCAGCACAGCTGACTCTACTCCCTCTTACCCCTCACTGCTCCATGTACACAAAAAAACCAGTGATACACACTTCTGACACAACAGCTTTATAAAGCTGCGATTACTTTTTGTGGGAAGAAATTAAATGCATGCAGCAAAATTAACCATATCCAGCGCATTCACTCTGACAATGTGACTTGGGAGGTGACTGACCAAATGTCTCCATAGGACAGAGAGAGTTACCTGATTTGTAATAATTTATAACAATCAAATAATATTTTTTCTTATTTTTCTTTTTTTTTTTTTTTTTTACTTAACAGTTTACTGTGGCATTCAAATTAATTCAGCTGCTTATTCAACAAGAAATGAAGAGAGAAAGGTACAATTCCAGAAGTGCCAGACTATCAGCAAACATTCAGGACCATTGACTTTGGTCTAATATATGTTGATTCTGCTAAACTACCCAAACTGGTTTAACCCAGGTTCAGAAACCACAACAGAGCAAGATTTCAGCACATTTAATAGATGGTGCCAAAAGGTCAACTGAGCAGACAGGTAAAACAAATAAAATGCAAGACACACAGAGTTTATAGCTTGAGTTAAAAATCAATACTGATTGAAAATAAGATGAAAAATTATTAAATTAAATTAATGTCATGATTTAACCCCAGCCACTGCCCCCATCAGTAGGACTGGGGAGAGAACTGGAAGGATAGGAAGGCAAAAGCTGCACAAGCAAGCAGAGCAAAATGAGGAATGTATACGCTGCTTCCCATGCACAGGCAGGTGTTCAGCATCTCCAGGAAAGTGGTGCCTCATCCCTCAGAGGAACATAGG
Source organism: Sinosuthora webbiana (assembly GCA_013397395.1). Classification (NCBI taxonomy): domain Eukaryota; kingdom Metazoa; phylum Chordata; class Aves; order Passeriformes; family Sylviidae; genus Sinosuthora; species Sinosuthora webbiana. The sequence continues at coordinate 443,225 of VXBN01003823.1, read as the reverse complement.
GAAGATTAATGCCATCACTCTGAACACCTCCCTTTCCTTCTTCTTTCCCCCCATTTAGCCTACTGAGGGTGATGCCACATGGTCTGGAATATCCCTCTGGTGAGTTGGGGTCACCTGCCCTGGCTGTGTCTCTTCCCAGTCCCCCAGGCACCCCCGGTCCCCTCACCAGTGTGGCAGGAGGAGAAGCAGAACAGGCCTTGGCTCTGTGTGAGCGCTGCTCAGCAATAATTAAAACATCTCTGTGTTATCAACCCTGTGTTCAGCACAAATCTAAAACACAGCCCCGTGCCAGGCACTGTAAAAAAAGTTAACCCTATCCCAGCCAAAATCAGCGTATTCATCAAACCCATTTTCTGTTAGCCTCTTTTCTTAGTAAGTCATATTTTTAACATAGAAAGCTGTTAGTGTAACAAGACTCTAAAATAAATGCAAGTACCTGGATGAGCTAAATCTGCTGGAGCATGTGTGGTTGATCCCCAGTGTTCTGAAACCTGGAGCAATCTATAAGATTAGAAGACGTTGCAAAAGAAGGTGGAGGTGCAGGATGCCTTATACCACAATGGGGGGCACCTACTTTCAGTTCACATTCAGGGGTATGCCCTTGTAAGCATGAAATTTCAACAAGAGCTGCACCAGGGTTTCTTACATGCCACTGTATTGTAGCCTGGTCTTTTGAGAATTTAATGGGTATCTTCTGTCAATGTGTCGACTCCATCAGACTTTTTGTTTAATAAGAATCAAGCCACAAAATAACAGCTCTTCATCTGTACTGATGCATTTGTGCTTATAGTTACAAACAGCTTAACAGAAATTTTTCCTTATATTTGCTCCCCCATTTTTCCTCAAACGACTTTGTAAATAATATGCCACCAGTACTGACATTTAATTTAATGGAAATTACTTGGAAAAACAGAAATATCACAATTTTTAAAAATTAATGTTTTCAGTAGTATTCTTAGCGTACATTATTTAGGGAACCTGAATTTTCATTTTTTGATGATTTACTCTTTATTCCAAATTATAATATCTTTGCGTTATGACACCACCACTGATTGCTGAAAAGTCCATTTTGTCACAAGCATAATGTTTTATGATTCCATACTAATGAGAATGGGACCAAAGAAGTTTACATCAACAATATTGATAGTAAAGATAAAAGCAGAAACTAACAAGGGTAACAATAAATGTTGAAAGAAATTCCACTTATGAAATATTTAGGCTAGATATTTAGATATATTGTAGATAATGTCTTCAGTTGTGCAAGACTGTCTGTCTTAACATTTACCTGAAGTAAAAACAACTGAATGGGGAAACTATACTGAATGACTCAATTTTCTATTTTCTTTTCAGATTTTCATGCATACGATTAACTTGATAGTGGCAACTGAGGTCAGGATATTCTAATCTGTGTCATATAATTAGTAAGATTTTATGAGCCTGATGTTTAGAATAGAATAAGCTTTCATCATAAAAAATTACTTCATTCCCTTGCAAGTTAAATGAGAAAAATGAAACCTTGTGTAGAATTCTCCAACTAATATTCTTTGACTCAAATTCTGGATTTCAACTCCTCGGCTAAGAGTACAAAATCTGTAGTGAAACAAAGACTCTTGTTTATTCTGCTGTCAGAAGGTCCTCCACATTTTGAAGTATAATCAGCAGACTGATCAATTATTAACTGTAGTTTTGTCTTGTCAATCTCTTTCACCTTTTATCTTACCTAGTATTTATTTTTTAGTCATACTTCTATATTAAATTTTGGCTTAGTGATTGTCTTCAGCCTCTCTAGGCTCTTGTCTTCTTGCTAAGTGGGATGTTTTTCTGGCTACTAGTGCAAAAGCATTGAAAATACTTTATATTCACATTTACTTTCATTTCCATGTATCACCATCCTGTATTTTATGGGTGCTCAGAGACAAATCTCTTTAACATTTAAAGAATCTGAGCTATTCAATACCTTCTTTCCAGCTTGCTTGGCAATATAACCTTTCCCTTCCTTTTCCTGGAGTCCTGACAAAGACTTAATTTACAAGGGAATCCTCAGCTACATCTGCCATTCAATCCCACATTTTTCAGGGACATCTTCTAGGTACCAATGTGTTTAAAATAGTTACCAGAATGACGGTAGGAAAGCATTTGCTTTTGCTAGTTGCTGATTTCTACCCAAAAACCTTTCTGAGAAACATAGTAGCACAGAGTCTCATTTTTCTCTGGCATACTACGATGGATTGTGTTCTAATGCATTTCTTCCCACAGCTTTTCCCTGCTGTATTGTATTTCTCCTTTGTTGTATAGGCACAGCTGACCCTGAGTTACTGTTGGTTTAGCTTCAGCTTGCTTTGAGGTTACTCTCATGTGGTTTGGTTTAATTATTTTCTGATTTTCATTTTATGTATTTTAACCAGAAACTGAACTTACCTAATTTTTCCTGGGTTGGGTTTTTTTGGTTTTTTGTTTGTTTGTTTGTTTTTTGTTTTTAACCTGAAAAGCAGATAAAATAGCTTAAAGTTTAAAAAACTATATATGGAAATATACATTTATATAATAAAAAAAAGCCCCTAGCCCTTCAGACAACTAAACCAAAACAGACAGCCAGCAAATCAAAGAAATAAAAAAGCACCTTAAACAAAATTGTTCTTTCTCATATTCTTTTTAGTGTTTGAAATGTATCATTTCATTGTTGGGGTTTTTTGTGTTTTGGTGGGCATGTTTCTTAATTTCATTTTTTTAAATGAATTTTGAAGCTTTCCTGCTCTATATAGAAATCTTTCTATGTATGTCATCTGGTTCAGTATCATACTGCTTTGCTTACTAAATCTGTAAGTATGACCCTCTAAGTTTCCTGTCAAGCCATTTTTTTATATTTCCCCTCTGGTACTTCTTAAAGGATATCAAATTTTTTCATTTTAAGAAATAGTCTTACTAAGTGATAACATGGTCCAGTGTATTTTACCTGACTAGGAATCAAGTTTTCTTTTCCTGATTCCTGCAGTGGTTTGTCACAGTCAGTAAGACTATGTCTTTTATTTTCTTTTTCTTTACCCTTTAAGTTAAATATTTTTGAGAAAAAATTATTTACTTGTATAATGTGACTTAGATCCTGTGTAACATCTAAGAACACTTACGCATATTATTCAAAATAATTTAGCAGGAGGAATAAGACACATTCCAGTTGCTGATCATAAATTTTCACATACAAACCATTTAATTTTCTGTTTCCTTAGAGAATAAGGAGGGCAAAGCAAAGAAAGGAATCCATCTTACCTTCTCAAGGTATATTAAAAGGGACAGGAGACTAATGTTGATCCTTAAAACCCAGTAAAATAATCAACCACAAAAACCTCCCCATTTTTAGAAACAAATTGTTATAATTTTTGCTTGTTCCTTAACTCCAAACCACCAATGCAAATCTTAGAACAAAAGCTTTTAGCATAGAGAAGTTTGCCTAAACGTATCATATTTATATATTGCTGTATAATAGTAATGAAAAAATAAAAATAAAAAACCTCCTCCAATCACCATATCATGCCAGAAACAAGAGGACCCAGTCACAGTGTCTCATCCAGGATCCAGGATCTCCACCCCTGCTTTAAAACCTTCATTACAACATCCCCTTGTCCCAGTGAAGAGCAATGGCATTTCGAAGGAGGCAAGAACATCCAAAATCACGAGACAAACCATGAAACATAAACCCATACCTGAACTGAATCCAAAGGAGACCCCATCAAACAAAACAAATACATATGCTTAAAAATGGAGCCTCATGCAGGGCCACAAACAAAGCCATAACTTATGATAGCAGCAGGTAGGAAAACAGAGGTAACAGCAGGGAGGTGGGAGGAACCTTCTGGAGGTACCATGAAAAATCACCTGTCTATGAAAATTACAGTGAAACAGCACGCTTCTGAATGTCAGCAAGATTTTTATGCAGATGGGGATTTACTTTTTCTGCACCTGCTGTCAGTATGCATTAGACCATAAACATCAGCAAACATAGATTAAGCATGTTGCCCAAATGAAACATTGGGCAAAGAAGGAAGGGAAGCGTCACAGAAACTCTAAATTATTGAAGACAAATTACTCATCCCACAGCAATTTAAGGCTGCTGATAAGCATTGCTGCTTATCAGACTCAACTGTGTTGAAAGTTTTGTAGATTTTTCTTTTTTTAAAGTGACTGTAACCTTTTCCACAGATCAGTTGTCATCAACCACAGTAAAACTATAGAAATCAGATTACTGGTCAGCTGTAGGAAGAGCTGTATCTCTTTGGGGAAAATATGGAAAATAAAGCAAAGAGCAGCAGAAGGCTCTTTTGACCCTGGAATCAACAGGCTGTAATGTGACTCGTCTACTTCTTACCCAAATGTTTGTCTCTTGGACCAGCTTTGGCACAACGCAGACATCAGGAATCCAGCTCTGCCTTACACTCTTGCCTCATTATGGAGCCTAAGCAGCCAGAATCTGTCAGTAATATTTCTGGCAGTGTAGCAGAAAGAAAGGCATGAAAAGACTGGGCAGGCATACAGGCTCTCCCTTCTGCTAAAACAAACTTACCCCAAAGCAGACCTGTAGTATTCGGTGACCATTTCCTTACCAGTATCATGAATGGTTCACAAATAATTGCATGGGTCATTTTTGGTAGGATTTAATCCACATTCCAGCTGTTATTTTCAACAGCATAAAGCACCATGGATAAAGGTTTCCTATAGCATATTGGAAGACTTTTTCCAAATTGTTAACAACATATTGCAGGAGGGTTTTTATTATGGACACATGCCTACTTACAGATGAGCTTCACTAAATAATAGAAATGCTAACATATTGCTACAATAAATAAAATATGTGTCATATGGGGCTTGATTACTAAATATCTGTGTGGCTCCAGACTGTTGGAAGCCTGGAGGCTGAAAATTTCAGGCTTTCTGTTTTAAAAGGTGCTGACCCTCAAGCAAGCACCATATTTGACTTCAGGCCTTGGAACAGGCCCCCGAGATTGAGTGATAGCAGGTGGTTTGAATAGTATTGTATGATCTCACAGGGTGAAAAAACTTAGATTTAAGATTTTGATATATAGTAATACATGTGAGTCAAGATGGAGGACTTTGGGCGTTATCTGGGTCTTTCTTCTTCACCTTCTTCTTCATAGGTTTGGGTGGTTTTCTGTAACTGGGTGAAGAAGGTCCACATTGCGGGCCTTGGGTGGTCATTATTAGGTCAAAAGTATAAATAATATGTGTCACCTCATTATTGGGTAATTATCGCTTAAATAACCTTGGAAAGAGGTAGAGGTGCTCCATGTTACCTCATTTCTCTAACTTGCTAGTTAGAGCTCACAGCTCATGAGTCTGTAAATAGATAAGAAACAACAAACATCCAAGTCCAAACTAGAAACCTTCATTTCCCGTGTTTTATTTTTCCTGACCTTGGCAGGGAAAAAAAGGAGCCAGAACTGCCACACCAGACAATCTTGAATTTCAAGGCATTTGTAAGGATCAGACTTGTTCTCTTTCCCAAGGATGAAGGCTCTGTTGCCCCAGCAGTGATGCCCACCTTAGCTGTATGTCAGAGTCAGGCAGTTTAGCTGCACACACTCTTCTGTGCTAGGACAGGTGCTCCACGTATCACTCTGCAACCTGTTAACCACAAACACTGTGAGACTTAATGATCCTGGGCCAGTGAACATCTACAGCTGTGTATGCCTGACTTACCAGTGACCACTGACTTCACCTCAGACTGAGCTTTAACTATCATCTCAAGTAATTCTGACATAGTTTTCCTCCATCTCAGCTGAGTCATAACAAAGCCATCGCAAGGCTAAAAATTCTTTAAACTCCACTGAGAAGGTTCCTTCTAGCCCACATATAAATGCGGGGAAAGTATTTAACCTTAAAGAAAACCAGCTGGAAATTTTGGGAAGAAAAACTGTCCATGTAGGGAGTTCACAGTCAAATGGGAAGAAAAAAGAATTTATATTCTGACTTTTAAACCTTATTATGTGCTGATGAATTGTGTAACTTTTAAATCAAGTTTGCAATTCCCTGCAAAGCTGACTAATGTACTATGACTCTTTGTAATGTGAAAGACAGAGTGTTAGGTAAGCATTTCAATTTGCAATATTTTAATGTCTTTTCACACTACATACTGAACATGAAGCCTACCTATCACCAATTTTTCAGCTCTGTCTTCTCATATGCAGACACCTTTTACACCCCAATCATTTTGAACCAAGCTCTGTTTGCAGAGACCAGTGAGAATAGTACTATTTAACATATTATCCTTTTAGCCAGGCCGTTTTTCTCCTGAAAATAGGATGTTGAGTACCTGCTGCAATTCAGTTACTAGACCATGTCACAGCCAAGCACCTGGCCTTCCTAGTCCTATTCAGGCTAGGCTTATTAAAAGTCTTTGGATAAACCTTTAGAAGGAAATAGATTATATACATTGATGCACTGAAATTGATTTTATTTTAATTCACCCATCTCATCACTAAGAATATATTCTGCTTGTCTTTTAGCATCATGAAAGCTTTTATAAGCAATATGGCAAGTTTCCAGTAACTAGATATTATTAGGGAGAACACATTACCTCTGTGTTGAAATGATAGGCATTCATTTCAGTTTTCACAATAATACTAAGTGGTCTGATGGTTATGAATTTGACTATCAATTTAGTTAGAAACAGAATAAATTGGGTTCCATTTGTTTGCATTTTTTGTGTTCTGTTTTTTTCTGTTAACAATATATTGGTAGTACTCCAAAGAAGGAATTATATAAATACTGAAATGCCGTTACCCAGATGCAAGGAGATACAGTCCAGCTAAGTGTAACATTTTTAAACTATATTTTGAAGTAAAAGAAAAAAAAAAAAGATGAAGTGCTTGTAAGGACTATTGATCTTCTCCTTAAATAGCCAGAGGGAAGTCTGAATCTATGTGGTAGGAGACCAGCTATTCCAAGCAAAAAGACTCAGGGCTCAGAAAGCCTCACCAGCCCTGCTGGCTTTGACAGCAGCTGTAAACTCATCACTGCTCAAGATAGTTGATCAATTCTCATGGCAAGAGCCTTTTTAGATAAAGTCAGAGAGGATTTTTCTAAGCACTGTTGCACACCTGGTTTTAAATAATAATAGCCCTTGTGACAAGTGTCATAACTTCTGTGTTATGGAGACAACTGAGGATGCCCTTAGGGCACAGCAGGAGGGGGATGTATGGAGCCCTCAGCTCCAACTACCGTACCAGGCATAGAGGGTACCCTCAGCACGGGTAGACACTGCCTTTATCCTCAGATAGGGATCTACTCTTTCTACTCCTCAACGGAGTAAGCTTCCTGCAAGCTGAGAAGGAGAAGCACAACAGGATTTTGAAGCACTTTTGGCTCCCAGGTGGCCCTACATTTCACACATTACCCCCCCTGCTTCTCACTCTCTTGCTGCAAGACCCATGACCAACGAAAAGGAAGGAAAGTTCTGTCCTTCAAAGAGAGCTGGGAAGCCCTTGTGCCCTGCTCCCTAGCACTTGGAGAATATAATAGGGGGAACAGTGTAGGGACAAATCACTTTGCAGCCTGTGCTGGTTTTCACTGAGTTAATTTTCTTCATAGAGCTAGTATGAAGTGTGCTTTGGATTTTTACTGGAAGGTGTGTTGATAATACAGGGATGTTTTAGCTACTGTTTTCAGCTCCTACCCCACCCTGCCAGTAAAGAGGCTGGGGGTGCACAAAAAGTTGGGAGAGGGCAGAGCTGGGACCCAAATTGACCATGCAGATATCCCACAGTAGACGGCATCCTGCTTAGCATATAAAGGTGTGTGAGAAGTTGGAAAAGAGGGGACACTCAGAGTGATGGCATTTGTATTCACAAGTCACCTTTATATGTGATGGGCCCCTGCTTTTCTGGAGATTATCAAACATCTGCCTGCCCATGGGAAGTGGTGAATGTATTCTCTGTCATGCTTTACTTGTGTGAGCAGCTTTTGCTTTATACTGATTAAACTGCTTTTATCTCAACCCACAAGGCTTCTTCCTTTTGCCCTCCCTATCCTCTCCCTCAGCCTGGCCAGGGGGAATGAGTGATCAGCTGTGTGGAACTTAGTTGCTGGCCAGGGTGAAACCACATCAGAGCCCTAGTTCACACTGTTATTGTTAAATAAAGATTCATTAATCTATACACAAAAATTACATTTTAGGATAGCTCAGGCCAGGGAATTTTATATAGTTCAGTGTTTCATCATATTTCAGTGTTATAAAACATGAAAAGTAGAAGACAAGAATTAACTGTAAAAAGCAGTGTAAGGAAACACAAAAGAAGATAATGGGAAAGGGAAGGAAGGGAAGAGAAATTTGAGCTGCTTCCAGATTTTTGCATTTTTAAATCCGGCTCTAGAAAGTGGGAAGGGAAAAGTGGTTTAGGCCAGAGAGATATGAATCAAAGTGAGAAGAGGCAGGAAGGTTTAACAAGGAAAGATAAGAGCAAGCAGGCAAACCTCATCAACTCTAAAGGGAGCCATGGCCAATAAAGGGACAGAGGAGACATATTCTGAAGCTGATTTACAAGAGGTCAGCCCTAAAAGCTAGGGACTAAGATGACAATTTCCTAAACTAAGTCACTTGTGCACCTGGGAAGGATTTTGTCATCTCTACCTGTCTTTAAATGCTTTTCTTTTGCAGCTGTGTTTGCAAATCAAGACAAGAGACAATATAATACAAGTTTCAGTGCATCAGAGTGTAATTCCAAGGAAGATTAAGGGCTCTCTGGCACTGTGATGGACTGTATTGATTAAGTCACATTGTCAGTGTCCCTTAGAGTCACTACACATGGTCACAAGTGTGCTCATACCTACAATAGTAACTTCTTGTTCGTGACCTAAAATTCCCCAGATTATCCCTCTGAGAAACCCAGTCCCTGCCATGGAACTAGGACACAGAGACTGAAAATGTTGGGACCTGAGGTTTCCCCTGACCTTCCAAAACAGCAAAACCCAGCTTCCCAGAGGAACTCACTGCTGTTTTCCCCACATGCTGAGGATGGTGAAGTCACATGACAAGGTGCAGGTCTTGAAAGTCCTTGGAACACAGAAGGAAAAGAGCCATGACCCCAGCTGTGTGTAACCACTATGGTATAGTGTAATGCATTGTATGTTTGGAGTCACTCTTTCAGCAGTCCTTTTGGCTCAAGGATGGAATGGGGAGACAGAAGAGACACTTGGCCCTCCACCCTCCATGGTACCCAGCCTGGTACAGGTTGCACAGGAAGGTCTAAACCTGTTTTCTCAGTCCTGCTCACAGTGTCTGCATCTCACAGGCAGCAAGAAGGAAACAACTCAGCCATCCAGCAAGTTCAGTGTGCTGCATGCCAATTGGCTTGTGAAAGACAGGCCTTTTCTATTAATAACTCACTCAGGTCAAAGGTTGTGTGTGCAGACATATCTGCAAGAAGTGCTTGGAACAGACATATCTGCAAGAAGTGCTTGGTACAGAGGGGCACAGAGGTAGATAAGGTAACTTACAGAACTGTTATGCTCCTGCCAAAATACAGTATAAACATGACTGTCCCAAGACTGAAAGTGGACGGTATAGAAATTAAGTCAGAGACCTCAAGAGCAGGCTGTAGCAGAGCTTGGCCTTGCTGTGGTCAGGAGTGCTCAGGATTAGAAAATGGAGAAAACAGACAGATGTTTTTATGTAAACAGGTATTCTCTTAGACTCATTTTCCTTACCACCACGTTCCTCTGAGGTCTCATCTGCTTCAAATGAATCTAGAGAGACTCTGTGTTGAGAGCTGTAGGACACAGAGAAGAATGTCCAGCCATAGCTCCTTCCTGCACAGCTGCAGATCCAGTGGACTGGGGAGGCTTTTGATGTTTCATGTGCACAAACAGGCTGGTGCCATTTAAAAGTCAAACATTTCTGTGTAGCCACAAGAGCAAGACTGATGCAAGCAGCAACTGTGTACTTGTTTCTGCTGGACCAGTAGCAAAATATATCCCTAGCCGTGTATTCAATGCACTAAGTTCCTCCATTTTATTTTGTTTGCTCAGTATTTTCGAATTTGTACATCCTAATAGAACATTTGTACTATTAGGAAAGAGAGATTTTTGTTGCTGTTGAACAAGCAATTTGGGGACTTTTAATTTCTCATGCAGTCAAGCATTTTTATAAAGCCCTGCCTGCTGTACTCTACATTAAAAATCCTGTACAGACACAAGAGCTTAAATAAAAAATCACCCAGACAGGCAAACCATGACCTCTTCCTTGCAGTCCCTGTGACATAGGAAGGCTCTAGCACTGAAGTAGCTAATGCTGTACACACACACACACTTTTCACAGTACATTTGGAGAGTTTGGAACAGTTCTCCAAATGAGACTGGCTCCTTTACAAAGAGTCTGTTTTGCACACCACTTGCCCCAAGGCGTGTACTGTCACTGACAGACCCTCCACTGCAGCTTTATATCCACTGCTCCATGTAACATTAATGAAAGCCTGGGAGGCTTGTTAGGCAAATGTGGCATAGCCCAGCAGGCTATGGCATGCTGGCAGTGCTGCCCTACCCCCCAAATTCTGACAAGCAACTTAAGGGGTTGTGCTAAGTATGTGTCTAAATCAAGCATCTCACTTCACAGAAGCTGGGCAGGCTTCTCCACTAAGGGCTTCCATTCCTAAGAAACTTCCTAAAAAAGCTGGCTTAAAAGCACAGGATGCAGTATTTGTATGCAATATCAGTGCAGCTTACATAGGAGGCACATACTGTGCCTTCACCCAGGAACTCCTTCAGTGCCACCTTTAAATTTTCAACAGAAACCATGCTGAAGGTACGTGCTTCCCCTGATTGTAAAGTGTACTTACTGTTTTGTAGTGGATGGAGATAAAAAATGGGTGCACATCTGCTACTTCTCCAAAAATACAATGGCCTGAATTCTTCCTTGGAGAGACCAGAGGAAGCACAAAATCTCTCTTTTCCTTGCAGTGTTGGTTACCCTAACATGACCCTCTGAGACATCTTCTAAACATCTAGGGACTGAACATGGTTCTATAATTTCTTCTAAACAGCAGAAAATATGGGGATAAAACATTATCAAATCTGAATAATAGCATTTTACATACGCTTCGCCTGGGTGCAATTAATTGTAGAAAGGACAAGTTGATTAATACAATTCTCAGTAATTCTAATCAGGTGGTATTACAGAGGCATGAACATGAATCAGCACTGCATGCTGTTAAGTTTTTGTCATTTCATTAGAGGCCAAATGTTTCTGCCTCTGCATAATATCTATTATAAGACCCTTCTGGCTTCTTTTAAAAAGAGAAATAAGGGTTTGAGGGCTTTTAGTAACCTGATCTAATGTGTGGCATCCCTGCCACACAGGGGTGTTGGGGCTAGATGGTCTTTAAAGTTCCTTCCAACACAATCCACTCTATGATTCCATGATTCTATGGTTCTATGGTTCTATGATGTTATGATTCTATGATACTATGATTTTCACTTTCAGGAGGCTATAGGAGAGCTCTGCTTATAAGCTTACTTTATTCTTTCAACTAAGTTCATAACTGATAAAAATTTGGAACAAGTAATCCAAATTCCTGTTATATAATTTTGGAAGCAATAGAAGTGCAAAACGACCTCTTGTTGAACCTGTACATTTGCTGAGATTCTTGCAAAAGATGGGATTGCAGACTGTACTGCAAAAAAAAAAATTACAATAAAAGTCACCTATCTGCACAGATAACATTTTAGTTTAATTGAACTGAGAGAGAATACACAAGCAGAAAATTTTCTAGTCTGCAGGAGCTACTGATACAAACTGCTTTTTTAAGCCAAAGTGATGCATGTATGTACACAACTTCAGGTACTGAAGTATCTCTGCTTGTGCCCCAATACATAAATTTACATAACCTCATATAGACCAAGTTCTGGGGTATTCAGAGATTCCCATTCAAACAAAAAATAGGCTAAAAATTTGGTTTACTTGGTTTGCATATTACCCTTTTTTTTTTACTTAGCAACTCAAGAAATCAGAAACTTACATTTCTGATTCACACTTACAAGACTTTTGCAAAAACTTGGTTGAAACTCTCAGTGGCATTAAATTTCACCAGCTTTTCTTCTCATTGCCTGTTTGCATAAAGTAGTGGTGCCAGACACCCACTCCATCTCGCCTTCCTACTATTTGCCAGAAAAGTAATTTCCTTCATTCCTTTTTATCCAAAGTCATACCTTCCTCTTGGTTTTTTGTCTCTTCTCTGATAATTTAACTAGTTCTGCCACTTAAAAACACCCTGATAATCCATCCTTCCCTTCTGTATTCTTATAGCTCTCCTTATTCCCTTGTTTTGGACTGCAGACTCAGAGGGACACTGGTTGTATATTTACAGAAAGCATAATTTTATCATTTGCTGGTACAAATGCCATGGACAACAGTATGTTTTTGCTAGCACTAAGATCAAAGCTGGGCACTATCTCACTCACATCTTGACTAGCAAAACACTTAAACATGCAGAAAGCCATTTAGAGTAGAGTAGCATTCGGAGCAATTTAAGTACCTTAGACCTGACTATCCATGCTTAATTACCAGGATGGGATTTAAAGTGTGCAGATTTAAATCGAGTGTACGAAAACCCATCTGGAGTACACTGTTCACTGGTTTGAATAAATGCAACATTAAAAATCAAATAAATCCCTAAGTACCACAAATCAAAAGTGCCATGCCTAATGTGACAGATAAAAAGACTGTAGTACTCTTTGCAGTATTTTTATAAGATAGATAGATAGATAGATATGTAGAAATCAAATTTTAGACTGTTTGGAAACATGTTTTTAAGACTTTACACTTTGTTCTTTGAAAAAATTTTCTCTGTTCCTTCACCCAAACTAATGTTTCTGTGGAGCAGAGAGGGATTCCTTCTAGGAAATATAGTTTTACTTGAAGCACAGCAATAACATAAACTCAAAGTATATAACTAGTATCTGGTGATGAGAACTGAGTACTTACTTTAACTCAGTGTTACTGGAAATGGAAAGCAAAGCTAATATTTGAAATACGGTGAGAAGAAAGCAGAATTGTAGCATGACTTTGTATTTGTATTTCAATTGTAGTTAAAGTGTGACTTTTGAGGAGTAACTACTTTGTATCAGAAAACTACCNAACTAGAAAAAAAAAAAAAAAAAAAAAAAAAAAAAATGAAGCCATGATTGGTGACAACTGACTTCAAAGACAGAAGTATAGGGCAGAGTTTGAGTGAACCAAAGGGTACAGTAGCCCTGCAACAGGTATTAAGACATTCTTTTCTTAATTCTCTACTACTGCCTTCAGTCAAATCTGACATTGAATTTTATTCAAAAGCACCATCTGACTGATAAAAATATTTTTATTAGATCTTTTCATCATGATTTCAAAAGGCATTTGATGTATCTGTCATATATTTGAACTAAATCACATGTTCTGCACAGCACAGTCCCCACTAAAATAAGAATTCTAGGCCCAGTCAATCATCCTCAAGATTGAATGATACATTTTGAGAAATTGCTGACAAAACCACAAAAAACCAAGTAAATATGGTTTAATATAGAAGTTATCTAGCAGGGAAGCAAGGCAATTCCATCATTATGACTGTTTGTTCAAAATTATTTTGTCCTGAGGCATATGTACTCTTTAATTATCCAATCACACACCGTGTTTCCAGTAGCAATCTTAATTCTGTTTTTTTTATCTTTTGAGTATGGGTTGTCAACAGCAATGAGAACCTATTAATAAGTCCATGATTTAAATATATAAAACACAGAAATAGATTACACAACACAAAAGAACGCAGGTATGGTCTGTTTGTGTTTAAAGTCCCATGGGTGGGGAGCTTGAAAGTGTTTATAGAGCTGACTTATGCCTTTTCACCACTGTCCTTAGTCAAATAACTCCAGCTGCAGTATTGCTGAGGTTATGTGTACTCACACAAATGTAAATAACTATACAAACAGAAAAGGTCTTCCTTGATCCTGCATTCTTTCCATTTAAAAAATCATTTGGTACAATTAATCATTTAATCTGGTCACCCAAAATGGGGTTTTAAGCCTTTTTTAAGCTTTGCTGCCAGAAAAGATACCTAAATACATGAAGAGCAGTCTGACAGCTCTAAAATGTCAACATGTCTTTGGCTTCAAAGGACAGCTGGAATAAATATTCCTATTTATATTTTCTGCTGAAATCTACCATCTAAAAATGCAAGCTTTCATATAAAAATTATTTAATACTAAATTCTTACAAAACCAAACATTGATCTCTTTCACACATATACATATATCAGATGCTTCATCCCAAAAATATTTAATTTGTTTAACAGAATTAGTCCCTTCACTTCATCAGGTGTCTTCCTCAGATGAATCACAATGTTCATCTTACTTAATTTGTACTCTTTTTGAGATCAGCCCCAATGTTTTACATTTCATCCACAGTTACTCTATTATGGTTAGCTCTGTTATAAACCATGGAGTCATATATCATTTTCCCACCATTTTTACAGCTATTTACCCCATCTCTGTATCCTGGGGTTCAAAAACACCTCAAGGGGTTTCAGTCAGAAGAAATATTGTTGTAGGCTTGACACGTTCACCTTTTTTTCATTGCCATCACATGGGAAAACAAACACATTCCATGCTGAAATTAATCAAATTCAGCAATCTTTTGACAGTAGTGCTCCAGCATCTTCTTTCACTGCTTCATCAATCACAAATAAATCATGATGGCTGGTGAGGCACTGGAGGATTGACATGGCAGTGTGTCAATAGCTGTAACTGAGGTATTGTTGTTGCCTGGTAAATTATTAGCAGAGGGGATTGTTGACTGAGCATCAATTCCCCAGAAGTTTGGAGCCATTAGGGCACATCTTTCAAAGCCTATTGGCCTCAGAAGACTATAACAACAGTTTAACTTCAGCAAGGGTCTAACATTTGGGCTGGGCTATCCGTGTCCATGTCCAGGTCCAGGCCACATTTGTTGATGGGCTGTTTGTCAGCATGCAGCTGGGGAACCATCACCAAATGGACAAGTTACTAATGCAGCTCCCCAAGGAACCCATGGCCTGAGGACAGGTCACATTTTTTAATCAACGACTTGGAAAAAACCAAAGTCATTACAGATAACATTTCCAATAGTCACAAAGACTGATGGAAGGCCAAATAAGAAAACAAGTCCTTAACCCCATGTAACTTTAATGCCTGGAAGCTAGGCACGCACTTTTAATAAAGCTAAATGTGAAACCACACAGTGTCCAAGCGATGATTGATGACTGACTGATCTCCTCTGTGCCCGTTAGCACCCCTGTGTGATTACTCCCTGTCATTTTTGGCCTGCAAACAACAGCCAGTATTGAGCCACGTGCACTCATACAGTTATGGAAGGTATGACTGACAGGAGATAGGTTCTCTAAGTCCTATAGATTCACTGAGTGAAAAGGCTTTATGTAGAACTGAAATACAAGGCTACTCAGCTAGAAAGAGTTAAAGGAGAGATTTATTTGGAGCCAGTCATTAGCAAGTCACATTAAGGTCATGCTGAAGCCATCAGTGCCTGGATGATCAATTAGGATGTGAAATGATCAGTTACTGAAAGCAAGGCTGATTGTGGATAATTACCCCATAACAGTTCCTTTAAACTGTTGGGAGTATACAAAATGAGAGACCCTTGGCACGCAGCCAGGTCACACTGTTCCCCAGAAACAAAGTAGAAGGGAAAATTTTGGCCTTAGAATAGGCAGGGATGTAAGGCTGTTCTAATACCTGTAATTTAATCGTCTACCAGGGATTTCACAAATAAATGCTGGAATTTTCTGTCACCTTAGGATGGCTGAGGCTAGGGACATTTTCATGGTGTCTGCTGACTATCCCCTGGACACCCAGACATGCAGTTTTTTGGACTGTGACGATACACACTTTGCAGCACCTAACTCCACAAAACATGGCCTCTGCATTTCCATCTGGGATTATGCAATAGTTAGCAATGCAAGAAAGTGCATTTTCACATTTTAGAAGGGATCTGTATGGGAGTAAAAATCTTCTGGTGACCTTCACCAGTTAATTGAGCCTTTGCTAGCAGTGTAGTAGTAGAAAACATTCCTGATTCTTCCAGGAAACATGTAGTAGTACATCTAAACCCAAAGAACCTAGGTGAGCAATATCTAGAGAAATGCAGTTTGGGTAGCAATAATTGAGCAAGTGTTCCAAGAGCCAAAGAGGAGCATTAAATATTGAAAAACTTGGCCTGTTTTTATAGACTACCATGTGTCAATCCATTTTAACTAAACACAGAGAAGGCTCACGGGCAACTTGATTGTACTGTGTAAGTACTCACATGCACCACAGCGACAGGATCATAGGGAGCCTGTCAGCCCATCAGATAAACATATGACAAGAGAAAATAGCTGGAAGCTGAAGGGAGGCAGCTTTATCGATAATAAAATGTTATCTTTGTTTTAAATGAGGAATTATTAATTTAGGGATGATTGCAAGGATTGGGTTTTGATATGACCTATCACTGACAACTTTTAATTAAAATATATGTGTTTTTCTGGGAGAGCCAGACTGTAGTCAAACAAGAATTTGTTTATTTAGTAATACAGCCTATGCCGTAGAACTCAAGCTACATGCCCACAGATTGTTCCACTCTAAGCTTGATAACTAATCTTCTACATCTTCACTTTTTTTTACTATCAATAAAGAGGAAAAAGAGGGTTGGTTTTTTCTCCTGTGTGAGAAATGCAAATTCCAAATCTTTTCTAAACATATCACTAAAAAGTGATCACATTTCTGCTGCAGAATCTTGACAATTGTTGAAGAGTTTGATCCTCAAATGCTTTGAATTTACAGAGGAGATTGTTTATTTGTTTGTTTGCTTTCCCTGAGTGAAAATGTTTCTGTTTCTGCAAAGTAACTCAGGCTTTGCTAAGAAAACTGTCATTTCTTCTTATCAGAAAACACAACTCCATGTGGACAACCCTGCTCTGTATCCATTCCATCAGGCTTTGTTTCTCTGCTCCACTACCTTGATTTTAATGAAACCTGTCCTTGTGCTTCTGCTAGCTTTGAATTAGCTATTCTTCACCCAGTCAGATTGATTGACTTTTTTATCTCATGACTGCCCAAGTATGGAACAAGCTTCTTTCACAGCCATCTATACCACTTACAAGTTGTTTTCTGGTTTATTTCCATTTATTCTTGTAAACACCAAAGCATAAGGGGCTGAAGTCTTCAAATTTTACCATTTTACTTTACCATTTTACTTATAAAAACTCTTCTGAATTCCATTATTATACCCTCAAAGTAAAAACATCTCTCTTTCATTTTACTTCTTCAACTTTTTACTTCAACAACTTTACTGCTTATGAAAAGCAGGATCCTCTTGGAGCTAAGTTGATATTGATGAATAAACTCTACTTTGGGTTTTTTCACTGCATATTATTTTTGGGGAAAAATAGTCTGTATTCAGTCTATCACATAAAGTGTACTACTCATTTTTGCTTAATTCAATCAAACTTACAATATATGTTGTGGATTGTTTACAAATCTGTTAAAATATTACATCTATATAGTGTATTTAGATACTTTGCAACAAATGGCAGGACTTTGATTTCTAGTAATTTTATAACTGATGGGGATTTTATGATATTAAATACTATCTCCATGTTTTATATTTCATTTTATGAGATGATCAGCTAGAATGCCTAAGAATTAATCAACGTTTAAGCATAACGACCAGGAATTTTAGTGTAAATTTATCTCTCACAATTAAAACTGGTATGCTTGATTTTCTAGTTCTTGTGTTTTTGTTAACTTCCATTACTGTATCAGAACTGTAGCATTTTTCACATCCCCCCATTGTGATGTATTTTACATCCAATTATTCTCTGGAGGCACAGGACTGAAGGGAACCTTGAGATGTCATTAAGTCTATTATTGCTTTGCTCCAGAAAGAACAATTATACTAGTGTCATTTCTGACAGGTGTTCCACCAGTTGGTTCTTTAGGACTTTAAAAGATGGAAATTCCACCAACTCTCTTGGCAATTTATTGCAGTGCTTCACTTTCCTAGCAATTAAGCTGTAGTTTATATCCATTACTTCCAGGCACAGAACATGGAAGAATGGATTATCCCCTCTCTTTGCCAGCACCTTTTATGTATTTGAAGGTTGTTTGGTTCCAACCATGCTTTCCTTTCCAGGTTAAATAACCCAATTTGTACAGTCATTTTTCATAGGTCACATTTTTAGACTACAGAACATTCTCATTTTTCTCTACTGAATTCTATCCAACTGGTCCACATTTAATTGGAAAATTGCTCTGAGTGAAGCTTTCAAATGCTGAATCAATAGGAAAAATTTCTTCATGTCTTGCAGGCTATACTTAAGGTAATAAATTCTATTTGATCCCAAGGAGCTCTGGACTTTTTTCATCAGTATGACATTGTTGAATCATGTTGAGCCTATCTACAGCTATGGCCAGTTTTAACCCCAATGTCCTTTCCTGTAGAACTGCTCTTTAAATTACTTTTATCTATCCTGTCTACAAAATAGACAGTGACTGCTTAATGCATGTGTACCCATTGAATAGTGTCTGATTATTTTCAGATTATGTCTCCAATTTGTCAAATCCATTTAAATTGTCGTGCCATCCTCAGTATATTCATCCCTAGCTTGGCTCCATCTGCAAATTAGATAATCACACTCTGCACTCCATCATCCAATTTATTAACAAAACCATTGAACAGCAAATGGGTTAGAAATAAGTACTGCTCTATGAATCCTTTTATTTTGACAGTGACCAATTGATAAACACTCTTTCAGTATTCTTTTCAAGTTCAACTTCTAGTTCTAGATCTAGATTCCCTGAAGTCACCATGTTTGTTTAGCTAGCATAGGACATATTGACATGGAGAATACCAAAAGTCTTTCTAAAATCAAAACACAGTGTGTCTGCCCTTGGTGCAAAACTCTTTTCCTGCCACTGAAGGAAATACAGCTACTAGCTTATTGTAAATATCACATATCTTTAGTGCAAAACAGAATGTAAAGCCTGACTGAGTGAAATCCTTACAATGGACTGAATGAAATCCTTGCAATGGATTGTGATCCCATATTGTGTTTTTCTTCCCACAGAGGAGTTGCCTATCCCCAAAATTTATTTTACTTTCTGTAATGCACTGCAAAGTCTCTTGGGAATCTGAGGCACTTTGCATGCCTTGATGAATAGTAGAGATGTTTGTGCTGCAAAGGTTTAAAAATGAAAACAAGATTTTCGTTCTTTAAAATGAAAACAAAAATACCGCTAATTGGGAAAGAAAATAGATAGCAATCAATACATAGCAGATGGTTTAAATAGTAAAAAACTGATAAGGGAAGCTAAAGGTGACAGAAGGCTTTGTGGATGGCAGGGCTGAGACCAATAAAATCATGTCTGAATTCTATTTTGAAAGGAATTAAAGAAATTAAAATTGTAAAAGTGGTACAGGCTTATTGCTCAGCAGAGGTGGTAGATTTATTTAAAATTAAGATAGATCAAAAAAGGATAATTCTTGCATGATTAAGTACTTTCCAGCCTATTTATGACAAAAGACATTAAACTGCTACTGCATTTAATAATTTTTAAAATATCAGGCTGGGAAAACTTGCATCTAATCCCTAAAAGCACCATCTGAGGAACTCTCTGGCTCTGTTATCTTAAGACTTACTGAATTCTGGACTTTCTTTGAAATTCCAGAAGACTGAAAAAATGACAATGTCTTGCCAATAGTGCAAGAGGGCAGGACAAATGCAGGAGAGGAAGATCTGCTAAAGAAGCAACATATGGTTTTAATAGATAAAGTTTTGCAGTGTAACACATTTCCAACATTTTCATTTATCAAAATTACTTTAAAAATATAGAGGAATCTGAATTTTTGCCCAGTTAAAACAGATGGCAGGACTTGCAGTGTTTCCAGACTCCAGCTTCAAGTTTTGAAGGAGGCTCAAAATGAGTTAAAACAAAAAAGCAATTGAGCTGTCTGACATACTCTCTTGTAAACAATTATTCATACCAAGCAACTTGTCACAGCTCCATCAGTTGTACGAGGTGTAGACCAGGATTAGTCAGTAGGTAATTGGCAGCAGTTACAATACTTCTGCAAATTGGAGAAAATGCATATCCTCCTGCTGATCTACATTTGGTTATGTATTGCGTTCTCATGTTTATGCTTTTGTGAACATTATCACTCATCAGCTGCCTTCGAGATAATGTGCCCCACATAAGCAATCATTTTGTATTATCATCAGGTTTTGTGCTCCTACCTGTACAGAGATATGCAAATTTAAAATTCCTCTGTTATTGTCAGAAAAGCCTGATTATGTCAGGGTTTGCATGACAAAAGCTGGTGGACCAGGCCCTTGTTCTCAAGAAGTCCATTGAAATACTTCAAACCAAGACTAGAGACATCAAAAGTGACCATTCCTGAAACTCTGTTAATCAGCTTTGATAGACAGTCTTAAGATGCTCAGCTTGCTAACCTTGGAGTTCAGCTGGAAATAGAACAGGACTAGACATGAGGAGTTATAGCAAAGTCCAACCCAAATTACTTTCAAAATCAAACACAAACAACTCAGAAACTCAAATCCATCTCTTGAGCATTCAGCTCAAAGGTCTTAGATGAGAGATTTTGTGTGTTTAGTTGGTGGCAGATAGCTTTACTTGCCATCAATTTTTAATTTTTTTTTTTTAATCCATACATTATGTCTCTTGTAACCGGCTGTTTCGTCCCTCAAAGCCTATGTCACAAGCGTCTGGCTTCCTACATCTTGACAAAAATGCATCCTTGGAGGGCTGGGCAAGCATACTTAGACTTCATCTCACCCCAGAGGTGTTTCTACAACATGATTCATCTAGTCCTGAAGTAAGCATCTGAACTGAGTCTGATGAATCAAGTCTTA
Source organism: Sinosuthora webbiana (assembly GCA_013397395.1). Classification (NCBI taxonomy): domain Eukaryota; kingdom Metazoa; phylum Chordata; class Aves; order Passeriformes; family Sylviidae; genus Sinosuthora; species Sinosuthora webbiana. The sequence goes on along the minus strand of VXBN01003823.1, from coordinate 422,289 downwards.
AACCCTTATTTCTTTCCCTTTTCCATAAAGAAATGGGCAACCCACCAGATGTCAGTGTCTTCATTTTGGATATCCAAAGGGAGGAGAGAAAATTCTAAAGCCTGTGCATTCACAAAGTAGAAATGGGCTATGTGGTTTTGTTTTATCACCATTTCGTGGTCTCTGACAACACGTATGAACAATGAATGCATTAGTTTTCTAGATCTGTTTGCCAGAACCTTCCTCACAGTCACTTATTTTAAAGGTCAGAAGTTTGGTTCAGTGTACTAGTGTCCATATACCTTCCTCAAATCCCAAAGCTTTAAGCTGTTGTTTACTAACCACAACAAGAATCTCTAGACACGTGGATAAATAGGTCTATTAATTGCAAAGATTGCTGTTTTGAGTCAAAGTGGACCAACATTTGTGCATTTTACAGGTTTCACCACAAGACGAAATCTAATTTCACTGGCATCTAAACCATTTTTGGCCCCATTGCATATTCCCTTTTAAGTCTCACTGTCCTCCTGGTCATAAATGAAGGACATAATACTTTGTTTCACTTGTAAATGTCAAGCGGTGTAGCATTATCATCTATGTTACCAGTAACACTAATAATACTGCAGACTAGACTGCTCTGTCTTCATCAAAGGCTATGCATCAGTTGAGACACAGTGCTGATGATAACCTGAGTCAGCTGTCAGGGAAAAGGGCTCTGTAATATGTAGGTCACTACCAGGGTTCATTTCAGCAAACACCTGCAAATTGCACTTCGCCAGAAAAAAAAAATTCATGTCGACAAAAAACAAAAGCAAAGTGCAGAGAAGATATATGAATGTATTTATATCCTCATGACCTACCCATGCACACAAGAGGCTCTTGATAGCTTTTTGAATGTCTGTATAATCCCTGTCCTCCCACAATTTTGGATTATTTTTTGCATTGATTTTTTCAGATGGTTTCCAAGCCACATTTTCACTCTACCTATTAAAGCAGCATAAACATGTTGATGTCTATGCCAGCAATGAAGGACACTGCAAAACAAGACCTGGAGCTGAACTCCAAATGTAGCTGTGATAAAAAGAAACTCCTGCATATTAGCAGAGTAAAAGACACTTCTATTAATTCTCATTTAAATCTGTCCTGCCCACAGAGGTGGAGGGAAGAGTCCTCTGAGTGACCAGCTAGGTTCACCAGCCCTTCAAAGAGTGGTTTGCCTCATTGTGCAGCAATGTGCAGCAATAAATTAATCTAAAATATTCAGATTTTTAAAAATCTTAGATTAATTTTAAGGCTAATCTGCAATTATTTGGGGTTTTTTCCCTCACTGTGGTTAGTGGAGTGGGAATTTTAAGTATTGCTTAACACTGAAATCTAACTAGCTCACTGTGCAACACATACTCACAACTAGTATGTTTAAATAATGCATCCCACTTCTGATTGTCTGCCTTGGCTGCTGCCTTGATATTTTCCTTATCTATTGTTCTTATTTCAGGGAGGATTCATTCAGGGCACCCACATGTTTATACATACTGACATTACACACTCTAATATAAATTAATGTCTACTAAATTATTTTTACGTATTAATTGAATCTTCGCCACTGGAATCCCCTTGCTCTATTTTTTTCATAAGCAGATAAATAAAAGAAATATTTTGAGCTACCATGCACCATCTGGATAAATGTCAGCTATATCCCTACCTAGAGGGTTTGGCATTTATTTCTCAAGAGGGCAGGTGTTGGTTTTGCTTTCCTTGCCTACAGTTTGCACAGCTGAATAATTTAAAAACGACTCAGTGCTGAAAGATAAAATGAAGATGGAGTATATTGTTTCTGGCTACAATCCCCAGTGCTGTAGGTGGCATTTTCTGCTAATACAGCTCGAAGTAGAATTGCTAGCAAAGCCAGAGATTTGAATCACTATAATTAAGGCTGTGTCAAATGGGATTTTTCTTTGAAAAAGAATACATACATAAATAATACTAAGTGCAAAGCCACCAGTATATATTTAATCTATATATCAGTTACATCCCTAAATGAATGGTTGTTCAGTGAGTTCACTAAATTTCCTGCATCCTAAATATCAGACCAAAGCAGCAACTGTAGAGAAATGTTCTATGAAAAATGTTCTGTGCAAACATTTATTGCCTTTGAAAAATACTGTATTTTCCCATAATTAGTAAGCAGGAAAAAGGTGTCAAACTTCGAATTCTCTTCCATCATTACAATCAGAGTTATGCATAAAGGGGCTGACATTGTTGAGATTCCATTAAAATGGATGCAGTGTAAGCATATAATGCAGGGCTTTGTTGAAATCAAAGGGTTTGCAGCATAAATAAGAGAAACAGAAGTTTGGAAAGGTCAAAGTGAAGAAGGAATTTGCCCAAGGCCGCACATAATTAAGTGTTCAAGCTCCAAATTGATTCAGGATGCCTGGGCTAACTGAGTGATGTGCTGTCTGTGTGTTTGACAGTGTAGGGGAAGGTGTGTCTTTTGAAGCAATGCCATGATTCTGCACCATATGCTAACCTTTGAATTTGTCTAATAGGGGTTTGGTATCATTTTTGTGTGCAACTCAAGCCTCATATTTTTTCTGTGCAAAATTCAATCTTGGGCAAAATAGGCTGCATGTGTGCAGCTGCACACTGTTGTTCTCCAGCCTGCGTCTTCCTAAAGTGAATGTAGTACTTCATTAACAATGACAGTATTTTGTGATTGAATATTCAGATAAATTCTGCATGAGGTCAAAACGGCTTATCTATGATCAATCTCCAATTGATTTGCCAAAGTATTTGCATATCTCCTCAAACACTGAGCTGAGAACACACTGAACAGCATGGTAAAGCATCCCTCAAGAGCAGGTAGTTAGAGGGGGGTCAAGGTGAGGGTCAATACAATACCCACTACAGCAGCAGAGAAGTCATCAGTTTGAATTTATTCTCATCTGAGGGACAACCTCATTTACTCTTTGATATTGAGGGAGGAGAGAAAAAGAGAAGAAAGAAGGAATAGGTGGAAATGATGAAAATGTCAAGGAAAATACACTTAGGGGAAGAGGGAAGATGAGAAGAAACTGCAACTGTAAGTAAAGCATGAAAGAAATCTCTCCAAAAACAATATCATGTTCTGCAATGTCAACTACAACCAGCCTAATTGCCCTTCTCTCAGAGCCTTTTCCTGTCTTCATCTTCAAAAGACACAGCTCATGATGCAGCTTGAAGAGGCCTCACAAAACCATCCAAATCACCTCTCTACCTGAAAAAACATCAGCTCTATCTGTGTCATTCCTGACAGATATTTATCTAACCTGTCCTTAATGGTGTCCCCAAATAGAGACTGAACACCAGTGTCCTGCCTTAGATCTTAACAAACTGTTTCCAGTGTCTAACTCAGTGGTTTAAAATATTTTTATTGCAAAAATACCTTTAGACATTTCCAGCTGCAGCTGCAGGTCTAGTCAAATGAAACCATGCACCACATATTACTTTTCTTAATTACCCATCACAAATTGTTTTGAGACATCCACCTAGCAATTTTTGCAATATCCGAAGACTAAGCCCAACTAATTTAATCATTTTTTTCTTAAGTAATGTATTCTAGACCATCCAGCATTTGAATCCTTTTGAATCATCTGTAGTCTCACTTCAAACAGTTTACTGGACTGAGACAACACTCCAGTGGGATAGAACAGTCCAGCTGTGACATAGCTGGTCCCAAGGAAAGAAGGAGTATAATTTTGCACGTCCTCACAGTCTGGAGTTTACATTATTCAGAGCAGAATATCTGGGTTTGGGTTTTTTTGGCAGTCAGGGAAATGTAGGACATGGTGTTGTTGAGTTGTACTCACTTGGTGATCCATAAAACCTACATACAAAGATCTGCTACTTAAATGGTTGTTCCCCTCTTATTTGTGCAGCTGATTATTCCTGCCTAAATGCAGCTCCTTAAATCTATCCCCAGTGAATAGCATCCTATTTATTTCAGACCATACCTTCGATTTGTCAAGATCACTTTAAATTCCAATCCTGCCTTCCAACGTACTCACAGTCCCTTGCAGATTAGTGTCATTAGCAAATCTAATAAGCATGCTCTCATTCCTTTCATTTTTGGCAATCCCCTGAGATTACAGCACAGTTATGACCTTGTTAAATTGTAGGGATAAGATACATACTTTTCTGCAACACTTTAAAACAGCAACCATCAATCAAAAAGACTTTGAGGATATTTGTTCTCAAGAATTCTGTACGGGTCTCCAGGAAGACAGGGTAAGTCTACACTGCCTTTGAAAGAAATCCCAAGGCCAAAGTCAAAGTGTTTTGTTCAACTCCATTATTGAGCCCCCCTCACAGCCCCAAACGTGCCCAGACACTGGTACTCTGCTCTCATACCAGTGGAGTCCCATCAGGAAGGCTCATCCACTTCAGAATACACATCAGCTGCCTCTGAAGCGTTTTGCAGAGGCTTCCTCAGCAATGGGGCAGCTGGAACAATTGAGATGTGTCAGGGAGTGAAGTCTCTGACAGAGTAAAAGAATTTGCCCCACGCCACAAAAATGGTTGTGATTGTGTGCTGGCTGTAGGAGTGACTGAAGATGCCAGATGTGACCCACACTTGAGTCCCCATTTGCACTAGTGCTGGGGAAGAACTTGTCCACCTGCCAGGAAAACACAGAGCCTGCAGTTCAGGGAGGCACTTCTGCCTTGACTCCAGCACTGCTGAGCCTGCACCTCAAATCGTGTGTTTGGTTTTGGATTCCTCACTGCAAGAAGGATACTGAGATGCTGTAGTATGTCCAGAGAAGGCAATGGAGCTGGTGAAAGGTCTAGGGAGTGACTGATATGGGGAGAAGGTGAGGGAAGTGGGGCCGTTTAGCCTGGAGAAAAGGAGGCAGATCAAGGGTGGACCTTACTGGCCTCCACAACTACCTGAAAGGAGTTTGTAGCCAGATGGGGATCAGTTCTCTTCTCTCAAATAACAAGGCGTAAGATGAGAGGAAATGGCTCAGGTTGTGAGGAGGGAGGGTTAAATTACATGTTATTAAAAAATCCTCCACAGAAAAGGCTGTCAAGCATTGGAACAGGCTGCCCAGGCAAGCAGTTGAGTCCCAGTCCCTGGAGGTTTTTAAAAGATGTGCAGACTTGTCACCTGGGGCATGGTCTAGGGTGGGCTTGGCAGCGCTATGTTAGTGCTTGGACTTGATTATCTTCAAGATCTTTTCCAACCTGAATGAGTCTATGATTCTAAAATTGGGATTTAACCCAACTCTGACTCCAGCAGCAAGCTGTGGGTATGGTCTGCCACCAGCTCTGGCAGACAATGACTGGAACATGCCCTGCCACTGGCACCTCCTCCACTCCTCGTAAGAGGAATGGAGAATCAGAGAGTTTCAACACAGAAATGTCTTAAGATAGCCTCTCTACACAGAAATGTCAGCTTTTAAGTAGTTAAAGGATGTTTTATATAACTTCTCGGTGCTACAGGCAGTCTAGGTTTGGCTAAAATACTGTTCCTTCTATTTCTGGACATGACAATATTTCACTTTTCCAAAAATCTAATCCCCAGTAATTTTTCTCAACTGCTACAATTCCTAGATTTAGATAAATGTCATCTCAGATGGAATTTAATTTATTGAAAGATGTCTATTGTGTTTAGGCTTTTGTGTCTTTAGTTGCTGTTTATTTGAAGCAAAGGAACACACGAGTTTATTTACAAATTGAAAATTTAAAACTGTTCCCAACCCCTCCAGTTACTTCATTTACTTCAGTTTAACAAAAGGTCTGAGAAACAGGAAAATAATGGAGGGGAATCAGCCCACAAAACCTAAATAAGTCTTTATTTGTTAGATTTCTGTAACCCTCAATGCCACAATGGGAACAATGTAAAATGCTGATATACACTGGTAACATGAGGGAAAACACTTCACAGAGCAAGTGAATAGTGTAGTAAGTTGCTCATCACATTCAAATAAACATCCTTGAACAACATCTGGTATAAGCTAAATGTGCTGCAAATAGACTTGCTCTAAATTGCTGAGGATAAGCTAATTAGACATTTAGTTGTCCACCCCCTGCTTTTGTTTTCCAGTTAATCAACTGAGCAATGTCAAGGGTCAGAAAAACTCACTCATACTAACACTGAGGGGGGGAACAGGCAGCTCTTGTTAGGTTCCTGATATAGGAAATTAGCTGATGACTTTTTGATAGAAGGAGTTGGATTTCCTTTGCTGGAAATAGAGCAAACTCATACCAGCATTAATAGATCTTCTCACAGAAAGACCCATCATAATTAGTGATCATCATTTATCATCATCAGAATTTCACCAACAGACCCTAATCACTCCTTTCCTCAATTACTCACAGACAAAACAGATGCATGTTAAAGTGTTGAATGCAGACCACTTTATGCCTGGTGGAAGATAAAGAATGCCTGTGGCATATTTAGACAATTGATTTTACTTTTCCTCATACTTATAAGAAAAACAAATGGTTTCTATTTTGCTTTTTAAATCACAGTAGTGTAAAGGCACAGCTCTTGAAAGAAATTGAAGAGCTGCTCTTAAGGGTGCATAAACTCTGGGGGGAAATACCTTCTATATTCCCTTTATTTGTATTTTCCTTCTCTTCCTCCACATCTCCCATATTCCAAAATCTTTTCTGACACTGGATATATTTCTCATCATATATTTATTATGTGAGATTATCTGCTCTCTCCTCAATCTATTTCAGCTATATCCAGCCGGTGAGATATACAGAAGTGGAGCAGATGAGGACTACACAGCTCCCAGGCCTAGGACACCTCTGTACCTGCATCATCTGAGGTAAATCAGATTTGGCACAGCAGATATGGCACCCATTAATGACATTTTCTCTTTCTGTTATCTCACTTTCTGGGACTATTACACAAAGATGGTATCCCTCACTGCTGAAGAGAGCCAGACTCCCTGAACTGCTGGTGTTGAAGGGGACCTCTGGGTCATCTTGTCCAAAATCCTGGATTGGATCCCAACTTCTCGATGCTTTAATCCAACAACCAAGATAGAGAAGGGGAAAAAAACCACACCGCCTTATTGGGGTGAAAGATATGTTTGTTATACATTATTTAAAATTATGAAAGAGAAGATTAGTATTCATCCTCCCTATCTCATGTAAATTCCTTTATTCTTTATCCTCTGTAGAGTGCAGACAGCTGTGTGCAGAAGTCAGCTGGGCAAAGGAAATGGGGTCGGCTCCATAGATTATTCCTATTACCTGTTAAATCCTCGCTTATCCCTTCAGTCACAGGGGCACACTGAATGCAGTAAAATGAGTAAGAGGGGTGCAAAGTTCATAGACATGTTTATATATGTTTTTATGGCCAATAAGGACTTCCCCACTAATGAACAAGTTAATGATTATGTTATAAAGTTGGGGTGCCTAACTGCATACTAGACTAAACAGTGAGTTATAATGTACTAAATGTGTCTATTATTAAAATCAGTGAGTAAAACCTTTTTTTTAAATTAAGAGACATGGGTGTCAACAAGCTCTCCTCTCACCCTTCATGTCATACTACCAGTTTGCAGAAGGCTTAGTTACATCAGGTACTTTGACCTCCAACTCTTTTCCAAAGGATTTAATACCAGATGGTTAGATAATATTCTTTACATGCCCTGCCTCATGTATTCCTCTCCATTTTAGCAGCTTATTATGAGCTTGTGTATTCTTTTTATGCATATATTGTCTTGGATTATCAATTTATGCCATTTATTGCCAGTGGTTTTATTTTCAACAAAATTGTTTCCATCCTTCACAGAAATATGTACTCAGAGATTTTCTGCTACATAGCACAAGCTAGGAAAAGCAAATGGACATACTTTATTTTAAAAAGTAATACAGAACAACAGAATTCAGAGATCATTGCCTGAGTGTCTTTACATTCTGATGTGCAATTGCTTGAATCTTGTCTGACGAGCAAAAAAAGTTAGATATGCTTCAAAGTTGAAACAGGATGGAAGTTTGTATGTATGGTGTCACCACCTCGTCATACTCTATAGAGGAAAATTATGTCAGAAATTATTTGGATGCAATAACATTCAATGCCCATGTGCTGGTTCTAATGAATTCAATATTTCCTTTGCACTCAGTTTTAGCAGTGATATTGTGTTGGAGCACAAAGTCTGTATTTTCATTTAATTTCCTGCAGGCTTTTTCATTTGGCTTGTTTATCTTTCCTTATCCCTTGAAACCATCTATAGTAATTCAGTTCACTGCAGCTAGACCTTTTGACAGAGACAGAAATAATCAGTTCCAGGCACTGCTGATTCCAAAGTCAGCTAACATCTGATCATTTAATGCTTTTTTAGACTAATGGAGACTTTTGGACAGCATTTTTTTCTCCTTTGTCCTGTCAAGGAGTTTGTCCATTCTCTTTCCTTTCTACTGAACCACAGTTTCAGTAGTGGTACAAAACCAAATAAATCATACAGAGATATAACAAAATAAAATTTAGGGTTGTTATTCCCAGTCCTAGTCAATGTCTCTCAAAATATTTACTTCCATAGTACAGTAGTGTCACAGATATTTCAATGTGGAAAATTTTTTATACAAAACCTTTTAAAATGTAAGACAAACTCATGTAAATACAATATCCATTATCCTTAAGCTTAGTTAAACAGGCAAATGGTTCTTAAAAGTTATATTGTTGTTTACAGTTAGGTTATTTTATGTGATTTGAGTAATTGTTTTTTTTTCTGCTGAAGACAGTGTTAATGAATATTTCCCAGCTGACAGGTGACAACCATTTCTTGACCTAGAGGGCAACATCTTTGCCCCTCCTGCCTTTCCTGTCCTTTCTGACCACCTGTAGCCATTGATAGCCACAGTCCAGTCATGGGATTCACCCCACCAACTTTCAGTAATGGTAACTATCTTCAAGGTGTACTTCAAAATTAAAATAGCTAAAACATAGTTTCAAACATTAAGTGCAAACTAAATGCTTTTTTTTTTCTGATTTTGACCATTCAAAATTTGTATGAAATCAAGAGTATAATTGGCCTGATAATTAATACCAATTATCAAGCAAAGAATGAAATAAAGCCACAAGATCTTTTTTGTCTTTGGTCTGATACTTGTGAACATCATTCTGTGCTCTGCACTTCTCCAATACTTCCTCTGTGTTTCAACAAGGATAAATTACTTCTCCTCATCTTCAAGGACCCTCTTGGACAATCACAATCCTATTTCCTTTCTGTGTTAAGAAATTGACTTCTATCACCAAAGGGCCATACTGCCTTCCCAGTCTTTAAATGTTTTATTCCTTCATTTTTATTTCCTTGTAGTTGATAGGAATTCACTAAGCATGCTGCAGAAATACCAAGTCACTGCTTTACAGATTCCCTCTTCCAGCTTTAACCTCCTCACCTGGCTGTATCCACTCAGTTTTGAACATGTGTTTATTTGTAGGCCAGCTAGGATAGTTCCTGTCTTTTTTTCTTTTTCTTGGGCAATACAGAAGAGAATAAAGTGCAAATCCCTGCAGGAGACCTCACATACAATTTGTAAAGGCAAAATGAAAGGAACTGAAGCTGTATTCCAGCAGCCTGCACTTACTTCATGAAGTATTTTGAATTCTCAGAGACACTGCTTAATGAATCTAGTATGTCTATAAATTTTTTTCTGGATTTCTTTAGGATTTTCCCTGATGCATTAGAAAGAAATGTGCATGGATTGAATACAATCTGTTCATAATTTTTTTTTTATTATTCTTTATTTTTTTCTGTTGGACACTGTAAGTTATTTGTATCATGAAGGTTAAAATTTTGTAACAAAACAATTTGAAAGGGCTTCTTGCTGAACTATGAGATTGTGCAGCCAGGAAACAAATTATATTCTAGTCCACATCCTCCTGTAAAATAGATGTCATTTAGGAGAAGCCCTTAAAAAGAGATTTCTTAATTGGAAAAACATCCTTTTCAGTCACAAGTGGCTGAGCTGAAGTGTGTCCTCAGAATATCAATATGAGCTGAATCTATTAAAATGTCATGGTTAACCTTTTTAAAAATCCTAATTTAATTAGAAAAATAATAATTAGTGTATTCTTGACAGTTAGAAACACCTGCCTCAAATGAACAACATGTAAACTCTCAGTTTCAATGGGCAACACCCTACTGGAAAAGCAGCATATGAACAATGAGATTGAGTTAGCAAATATTGTGATTAACTTATTGGTTTTGCTATTGGAAGAATTTGCTGGACCATGCTGGAGGGCAGGCACAATTTACTTCTTGATCACACCTAGGAAATGTTTTTGGACATGTCAGCAACTCTTATGCATAATATATAAAAAAAAGTCAGACCAATCAATGTTCCTACACAGTGTAAGTTTCCTTGCTTTTTCTCAAATCATGAGAGCAGGGACCCCATGAACTGAAGGAAAGCAGCAGCATGGCACCCTACAGGGTATATTTTTCATTAAACCTGCATGAGTTAGAGCCTTGCTCCACCTGGCATTTTGCAGGTACATTTTCAGCCAGACAAAAATAATTGTATCTCATGTCAGACATGGAGACAAGCTTCCTTTTGGTGCAGGAGCTGCTGGAATAAAAGCAGTCCTATGAAATGGAACTGGATTACCTGAGGCAAACTGTGGCCCTAGGATAAAATTATGCTGGCATCCTAACATGAGAGATTTGTGGAGGTCAGCTGATGAAATATCTTGGAAACTTGTTTGATGGTTTCCATACTTGGAAATAAATATCCAAACTTATTTCCCAGTTGTGGGACTGGAGAATCGCTGTTCTTCAAGCAACAGAGGAGTCTTGCAACAGAACCTTTAGGACCAACAATTTTAGGAAGACACTTTAATACATTGGAAAACAATTCTATTTAAGGGCCAGCGGGATCACCAAATTCAGTCTGCATGGGATGGTGCAGGCTACAGTAGTTGTTAATTTACTTGGAAAATGTCCTTTGACAACATTCCTGTTCTTTTAATTGGATTGATACTACATTTTGGAGTTCTCTTGACTGGATGTCATGCATCTAATCATGGGGCCTTTTTCAGTAATGACTCTTTTGGCTCCCCATATTCCCTGACAGAGGGTCAGACCTTTATTTTGTTCTTCATATTCCTGGGAAAATGAATCAAACTCAATCCTTTTTCCCCACAAATCCCATCTCAAATGTTTCATAGGATTTCACCAGGACCAGAGTTACTGGAAGAACAGGCAAATTTGCATTGCAGAGATTTGGATCCTGGTCTAAAACCCTATGGAAACATCCACACCAGCTATGCAGTGGAGGGCAGTGTCACACATTCCATTATAAAACAAGGAAGGAAGGAAGGGCATAGGATGGGTTGCACTAATCTAAGCATGGCAGAGCTAAGGGTTTCTCTTCACCTGTATGTCACTGACCTCCCTTCATAGAACACAGCTGGTACAGGAATTTCTTCACTGTATTTCTGTGTACTGTAAAATCTCATAGGCATAGTCTGTTGCTTGTTCTTGTCAACCACCGCCTTCCTTCCTGTTCTTTCTCACTTCAGCAGCCTCCAGACAACTACAAAATGCTGGCACCAGATGGGTTAAAAAATAAAATGAAATCAGATTTTTATAACTCTGCACAGAGACACATACTGTACATTTTGTCTTCAGATAGAGAAAGATTAATAAAAATGACTAATAGAAAAGATGTGCTAACCTACAGCTTTGAGAGTGCACTCAGCTGTCCCTGCAGTTGAGATTTCAAGAAATAAATGACTCAAATCAGGCTATGGAGACATGTCAGGAAATCATAGCTCTTTTAAAGCATGATTGCATACTCACCTCTGTAACAATTGCTACAGATTGTGACTAATTTTGCAGCTATCTTTATACTGATTTATAAGTGTTATATGAAAGAAATTGGGGTAAAAGAGGTTTTTAATTCTAGCCTCCACTTACATGACAAAACAATGTACTCAGGACTGCCTGCTATTTCCTCCAATTCCTATGCCTCTTGGGAAAACCTTGGACAGCAGTGCTGCCTATTTCCCTGGTTCACCCCATGACTTTTTGAACAGGTCACTTTTGCAGCTCAGTGGCCATTTACAACCTGTCCTGGTGTACAGGCACTACTCTGACATCTTCTGCTCTCTGCTGGCCTCCCAGCAGAGTAGTAGTAGTACTGGAACAGGGGCTCCTTCACCCAGCCAGCTTGTGGTTTCCCAGTTTGTGGGAACAGTGGTTTCTCATTTGGTCAAGCTGGGTAGAACCAAGGGTTAACTAGTGAACCTGACTGGCACTTGTCCATGTTATTGGGTGACTGAAGTAACCCACAGCAATTATAAGCTGCTCTGTGCTGTTTATTTCTCCACTCATTTTGCTCCAGATTCATCATGAAATCATGGAATGGCTTGAGTTGGAAGAAAAATTAAAGATCACCTAGTTCCAAGGCCTCCATCATAGTCAGGAATGTCAGCCACTAGACCATGTTGCTCTGTCATGAAATTAATTTTATAATAGTATTTTTTAATATCCTGACTTTTAAAGCAGACTCTGATCACACTCACGTATATCTTTAGTGTTTCATAATCTTAATTCTGTTTCCTTGACAGCCGTTGCTATATCTAACCCCAGTCCAGGCTGGATCTCATCACTGAGTTGTATAAAATGCTTGTGTAAAACACAAGCACATTAGAATCTTCCAAAATCACCCACCACCCAACACTGAAAATAAAATACAATTTCAAAATACAGCCTTTGCTAGAGGACACCTGTGCTAGAGATGACTGAAAGGAAGGAGCAAGTTTGAAAAGTAAGAGGGAGCAGCAGAGTTGAAAGGTGGGAAGGGAACATGTGGAGGTGCAGCACACTTTAAACATCAGAATAACCCATGCAGCTGATCTTGCAGCCAAAAACTCCTGAGGAACACCTGACTGCTCTAGGGCACTACATGTTCCCAGGGAGTAGCTGCAGCTAGAGAAGGGGAGCTCTCATATCAGTGTCCATTGCTGTAGCTTGGTGAAGATTTTTAGAGGAATTTCCTCTGTCTTCCCACAGCTGAGCTGCCATTGCCTGTTATCAGCTCCTGCTGGCTGTGTGCTGGGATATGTGGTCAGACTGCTAAATAGTTTTTTCAAACAAGGGCAAAGCTAGACAAATGTCATTATTAACCATAAACTGGCACAGCAGAGTGATTTGAACTACACATCAGTTCAAGACAGATGAAGTGTGGCTCTTAGAGCAGATAAACGCATCAGTGCCCCCTCAGTGTACAAACATAGCCTGAGAGGAGGAACAATTTCTCAGGTGCATCTGTTTAAAGAGCTTCTATCTAAGCAGCACTATTTTGAACAACTCTACAGTAACTACCACATTGCTATTTATATCTGAATCAATCTTATGGCAGGTAATTCAGGTTCTCATAGCAGGGAGCTCAACAAAGGATTTAAAACCTACCCATGAAATCAGAGTACTTGTGTGATTAGCAATATTGCTCCTATTTTCCAAAGCCATTAATTTAAAGCTATTTTGGTCATGTCTGTGTTGTAATACAGTCACAGAAGCAATGACAGAACTTGCATCAGCCCTATGCAACTGTCCTTGTGCAAATATGTAGTGGTTAAACCCTACATCTCTGCCTTGCTACATTACAAACACTGCTCAACACTTGAGAACTAGGCACCAATTTAATAAATTTTCCCCATTGTCCTAGCACCTGACAATATCAGCCCACAAAAGGTTTCTAGTTCTGTGGGAAATGTACTCCCAAAGACTTCATAATTTTCAGTGCTAAAATGGGGATGTAACAACTTACTCCTCTGTCCATGGCCCTCTGCTTTAAGAATATGAATGTCTTCTACCAAATGTATTTATGAAAACTTATCTTTCTTCCTTTGCTGTCTGAAATTCACCTTCTTCTCTCTGTATGCCTCTTCGGATGAGCTGCAAAATGCAGCTGTGGAAAACAGAGTCCTTAGTTCTAAGGTTTTTTCTAAGACTGTGATACTACCGTAATCTCTATTTCCAGATATCATGGACTCTCTGGGGATTGCAGTACTTTCAAGTCTGTCACAGTATTTTATTCAGTAAATAGGATAAAAGGTATTCAGTGTTCACTCACTCCTCAATCTTGGAATCTCTTAGTCACCTCCAGTTCTTGGTGCAGATACTCCATGACATTAATACTACAGAAGACAGATTTAGTAGAAAATGTACTAAACCCTCCCCACACAACTTGTTGCAACAGCAGTTCTTGTTGTCCCAGTTACACATATGATTAAACTCCTTTGTTCACCTGATGCCTGTGTGCATCAGTTCCCTCTCCATCTGATGTTGTTTCCCTAATGCTCTCAGGACTATACTTTCCTCTTTCTTTGTTGCAAAGTGCAAGACTTCAAAAGCCTTGTAGGTCATTCACACACCTTGTGCCCCTGACTGCATATGGATAAAGGACACTGGCAAATTACCATGGTAAAAAATGTAGTTGTGAGAGTGTGGTACACAGCCTAAAGCAAGATGCAACGTGGCATTGTTCATAAAGAAAAGATCTATTTTACTTTATTTTCTCTTGCACTTCTGCCCTGGAGATAGCTCACATTAGGTAGCCAACAATTGCTTTGTTTAGTGGAGTTTATATTCCATACTCCTGGGATTATGAAGGTTTGGACATGGAATGCTGCTCTGAACAAAACATTATTCACAGAAATTCTGATGCACAAACGCACACAGTTCACAAAAACTTTATGGACTTATTTACACTGTACACTGATTCAGACAGAAAACACGTTTTTTTTAACAGGAATACCCCGAAGGAGGGTCTATTTTTTTCTTAGAAGAGTGTCAGATAGCCAACTGCCAGGTGAGTTATTTCTTTCAAAGCGTGTGTGTCAGATGTGGAGAATGCTATTTCAAGTGTCTTGTTATCCTTGCCCAGTCGTGGAAATGCAGCTGTAGCAAGTCTTGGCAAAAACACAAAACTCCATTGTTTGGAAAGGAAATAAAAAACTGGATCAGTGGATTTGAATAAGTAGCATAGACTACAAAACTCCTACAACTGCTGCCTTGGCATCCCATTGGAAATTACCAATGTGGCAGCAGCACAGAGGAGCCCAAGAAGAGGGCTAGACCGTACCATCAGGAGGGTCATGGAAGTAATGAACAGAAGCAGATATTACTTTATTTCTGCCCTTGTGAAAAGTAAAGATCACAGCGAAAACAGCAAATGCTGCCCAGAGAAGTAACATTTACAATGATAGGGTGTTTTTTTAAACAGATCTAAGAAGGGTATGGATTCCTTTATTAAAAAGAACCAAATATCCAAACCATCTTTTTTAAAAAATGTTTCATTGAAAATATATTAATACCTGCTTGTTACAATGGGTTGGGTTTTTTCTACATTGTGAGTCATATACAATTTTATCTCCTTTTTATGTGATTTTCTACTTCAACCTACTTTTAAAATTAGCTAACATAACAAGCTCCAGCATAAGTACCTGAACACAAGGTTTTATTTTTGCAGCTGAAAACTAATTTATAATAATACATATAGAATCTGCACCAGTTCACACTGCAGGGCCCTGGAAAATAGCATCTTCCAGAAATGCTGGTACAGTGCAGCTCTCAATATCTGGTAAATTGCATTGTGATTTTAAGTGGGAAATTCCCCATAGCTTTCTGAAAGAATATGTATAATGAGTACAGCACATTATTTACATAAGAATTTATTCTGCTCTTAGACAACATGGGTTTCAAAATTAGATTTCCCATATAACTTCTTTCCTTTGTTAGTAATCAGAGGGTATCATAGCCATTCCCTTCAATTTATTTAGCACAATGGTGGAGGAGGAAAGTTTTACTATGGAGTAATCTCTGCTCCACAGGATCAGTTAGGGAAATTCATTCAATGGTAAGAAAGAAAGAAAGAAAAAGGGATTATGCCATATGCACATAAATTAGAGATAAGACAAATACTACTTACACTTGAGAATTTGCTAAACAGAATATGGAGCCAAAATTTTTTTTTTCCAAGATTTATACAGTGCAGTTTAATACCTTCATCATTGACATAATGCATCAAAAGAGACATGACCAGCAGGTGAAGGGAGGTAATTCTGTTCCTTTACTCTGCTCTGGTGAGACCTCTCCTGGAGTTGTGAATCCAGCTCTGGGACTCCAGAACAGGAAACATGTGGACCTGTTGGAGCAGGTCTGGTCAAGGGCCACAAAAATGATCAGAGGACTGAAGCACCTTGTCTTTGAGGACAGGCTGAGGCAGGAGCTGGGGTTGTTCAGCCTGAAGAAGAAAAGACTCTGGTCACACCTTCTGTGGCCTTCTGTACTTGGCAGGGTGGTCATAAGAAAGATGGGGACAGGTTTGTTTTCAGAAGAGCCTGTTGCAATAGGGCAAGGGGTAATGGTTTTAAATTATAAGAGTGTAGATTCAGACTAGATATAAGAAAAAAAAAATTGTGATGAGGGTAATGTAACACTGGACCAGGCTGTCCAGTAAGATGGTGGATGGCCCATTCCTGGAAACATCCAAGGTCAGATTGGACAGGGATGTGAGTAATCAGACCTAGCTGGAGATGTCCCTGCTCAGTGTGACCCTTCCAACCCAACCCACTCTACGATTCTGTGGTTATGAATCTGTTTCTTTGCAGTCAAAGGTGAGATGACAGCTGGTTCAGGTACCAAAATCAACTGACCTGTGGTTCCATGGAGCTTGGCTGCCATATGGAGCATTAGCAGAGTCATCCCAATCCAAGTTATGCTGTCAAGGGTGCCTCAGCTTCCACCTATGTAAGTAGTCTGCTTACAGAAGCTCCTTTCAATAACTCAGTAATGAACTTTTAAGTTCAGAACTAATTCCATACCTTTTCTACAAAGCAATTTAACACACATTGATACTCTACTAACTGTGTTCAGCCCTCCTGCTTTGATTACATGAAGTCCAGAGAATGTGGCCCAGGGATGTTAGCAGTGTGAAACCTCCAAAAGCAGAGTATAGCACAACAATGATAACAAGTCCAGCCAGTGTCACTTTTTTGTCTAAGGAAGTCTCAGTTGTGAGATGCTGCAATGAGATCTGAGCCACCACAGTGTGTCCCTGGAGGGGTGGCTCAGCAGAGATAAATATTTTCTAAGATTTTGAGTGTGGTATGCTTTACTCCTCCTAATACAGGCAGTACAGAAGAAGGATTTAAAATCATCAGCATTTCTGGTGCACTCCTTTGGTCATGCAATATATTTAATTAAAGTTCATGTTTTAAACTAGACTGAATTTTTACTGAAATTTTACAGAAAATTGATTTTTTTTCCCCCTAGGTAGCAATTAAGAATTAGTGACTGGAACCTACTTGTTACATGCTTTATGATGTTTTCCTGGTGTGTGTCTCTGAACTAATACTGCAGTGGTTTCTTATTACAAATTGATTTGCTCTGTTGCCAAGTATCCTATGAAAGGTACATGAATCAGTACAGGAGATCAAAAATATTTTTTTAAATTTCCAGAGCAGGTGTAGAAGTTTAACAGAGTAATGTATTGTATAGTAGACATGAGGTTTTTTTTAAAGCAAATACCCTAATATTTTTTTTATCTATTTAGATGGCATTGCAAGTTTTGTTCAAGTTACATCAAAAGTTACAGAGGTAAAAGTGACCCTCCATGGATGTTTTGAACTACAAAAATAATCATTATCTTCACAGAATGTACAGCAAGTTATTAACCTGATTCATCTGATTAATCTCATTCAAATTACTAGATCTGCCTATTAGCCATACTTCTCTGACTGGATGAAAGTCAGGCAAAAAACTATGACCTCAGAGAATTAAGATGAAGACACTTGTTCATCTTCCACAAAAGAAGTCAAATTGCTCTGTACCATGAGATGTGCATTAGCCTAAGCATCACTCAGGTAACCATCACTGCATGCACACAGGGGACTTACTCATTCCCTGTCTCAGCTATTATTTCTGAGCGAGCTGTTGATTTAATACTACATGAAGAAGGCAAGACTAATATTCAGTAACTGTGATGTAAATTAGCTGAACCCTTCTGAAAGTCTAATGATTGCAGAATCTCTTTTTTTTTTTTTTTTAATACAAGCAATTGTCAATAACAAGGCTGGGGTTTCAGTCCATTTGTGTGTGTCAGCTGGATAAGGTTGCAGGAACAGGCAGAACTGATCCAGCCAAATAATTGTGTCAGGGTGTTTCCTTGACAGTGTTTTTCTGAATGTGGATTTTGCACAATAATGCACTGAAAACTGTCAATAGCAGTAATACATGAAGGCTCCTTTACTTGTTTGCAACACCTTGTTTTCAGCTGAATTTGTCAAGGTTCAGGTGCCTGCTGGCACGCAAATATGCAAAATTACAGAAGACACTGATCACATCCACAGCAATAATCCACAGGCAGCAATATGACTACACATGTAAAATATTCCATCTATTTTGTACGAGTGAAAGAGTCATTGAGCACAGAAATGTGCACAGGCTTAGCAGTTTCTCGAGATCACATCATTCTGAGCTGTGTCGCTCTCTGCACTGCTCTGCCGATGACCTGTGAACTGCTACCCTCCTGAAGCAGGTCAGGATGCACAGCTGTAAATTTTGTTTAGAAAAAAAAAGCCCCAAATGTACACAATCCCATACAGTTTGCTGTTTTCAACCGTCTGCTGGTAAACATTTTGAAGAACTGATTCTCAGATTCTGTCAGTACCTCATCAAGATGCTTGCAAGTAAAATAACAAAATCATTATGTTCTTGCAAATAGATTCCTTTTATTTCCTTCTCTTTGCAGTTACTTAACTCTTCCTCCTTTTTCTTCTACCAAATGCAACACAAGATAAACTAGATAAACTAAACACTAGATAAACTAGAGATTTACACAGAAAATGTTTCCTTTTAGCAGAACAAATCAAGGGCAGACGTTCCACTCTTTCACTGGCACACAGAAGTCACCCTGTCAGTCCTGCAATATGTTGTGTTGTCCAGGAAGGCAGGATGTGGGTAGCATGTGTGCAGGAGAAAGAGGACAAACAGCATCTGAGGCAGAAAGAGGTAGAGGGACTTGAAGCAGAAGGAACACAAGGATTTGCCTTTTTTTTTTTTTAATAAATTAAGATCTTACACATATCTTAGCTAGCCTTGGAATTTGCACAGTTCAGGCATAGAGCAGTTTGATGGGTCAGGTTCTTTGTGCAAGTGTGTCACCTGTCAGGGATGCAGTGCCACAGCAGAGACATCTTTGTTGTAGAGGAGGAAGGAACTGTGTGACTCCCAAAAGGCATCAATGCTGATTTGGACTGCTCCTCTGGATAAAGAAGGGATAAATCACATACAGAGGGAAAAACACATGTCAGTCTGAGACAACTCGTCTGGTCACTGGGATGTGCTAACATCAATGGAAGAAGTTTCTCAGATGTTCTAACTGTGAAGCAAAGGGTCATATTTTGCTCTGAGGGCAACTTCAAAAGGAACAAAAATGCTGGTTTTTTTTTTTTGGTTTTTTTTTGGTTTTTTTTTTTGTACTTTCAGTAAAATAAATGGGTTTAAGCAGAAAAAAAGATGATTTTCCACTGCAGAAAAAGACAGTGACAGTCAAGTGAAGCTTAGAAAGACAAAGAGTTCTCTTGGACACCTGTGTTTCTCTGGGTTTACAAAATACAACTCTGTATATGGCTCTGAAAGCAGGAGCAGAGGCTGCTCTATTCAAACTAAGTGGGGCAGGTACGGGGAGACAGAGGGGAGTTACTCCTACTGAAGTAAACCCCACAGCTAGCAACTCAGCACCAGCTCTTTCTGTGGCTGATTTTAGATTTAGCTTCAAAGTGTGAAAACGTTTTTTTAATATCATCCATCAGATGTATGCATCATTTGAGTAAAACAAACAGACAATTTTTTTTTTCAGCATCCCACTATTCTGACCCTTATCAACCTCTAAAACAGGATTAATCAAGCTGTAATCCATGGACTGGCATAGCCCACAAATCATCACAATCTTTTCCATTTTTTAAAATGAAAAGCAAAAAATTAAAATGACATACACATAATCCCATGCAGCAGGTATGTGACCATGCCTACTGCAAGTAGTCAATGTTCAGCTCTCTCCCAGGATCTGAGGAATTCGTTGGGGTTCACTCACCACTAAATATTCCAAACCAGTCTCCAATTTTCCACCAAAAACTAGTATTGATGGACAAAGGTATTTTCAAAGTTAATAATCTACCAAGAAAAAAATATTGAAGACAACTAGAAGCTCACTTACCTTGCCTGAAAGAAAGGTGACATTTCAAGAGACCTATGCAGTAACATAACAATCCTATTGGCTTGCACTTTTGAGTGTAACACAGCTGGGCACCAACATTAAAGGAAAGGAATATTACAGGTTAGTTCCATACAAGTCCTTCTGTCCTGGTGACTTTTGCAGACACATTTCATTACAGTGCATTTGTTCTCTCACTCTGCCCCCAGACCTCCTAGCCTTTGTGGTAAACCACAGAAGAACAGATAGCATTTTAATCAAAATAAATACAGGCAAATACTCTTATCTTTTTGTAACCAAATAACAAAGATAATAAACCAATCATCTTGCTTTACATTACGTGTTTCTTGTATTTTTTCATTCACAAGTATAAATCTAAAATTATTTTGAGTAACATTATTAAAAAATTCTCTTTGGTGTCTTTATCTTAGGTTCTGGGGAAAATAAAAAATTGTGAATCTGATTATTTTAGATTTTTTTGATATAGGTTTAAAATGAGGATATATATTTGGATAAGGATAAAAATCTTCTCAAACATATTGGCCAATTTCAGAACAGCAGGTAAAGAAGGATTTCATATTAAAGATTTGCCTTCCAAAAGTCACTGTTTTGGTGGGGCTGACCCCTTTATTCTCTTTTTTTTGGTGAAATTTTATTTCTTAAAATAACAGCCTTCTTTCTGAGATGACTGTGTATCATTACCCTGGTAATCTCACTTTGAGATTTCACACTATTCATGTGAATACTAATTCCAATCTGCCTTTTGATATTCTCCTTTTCCACTATTCAAACAAGCTTTTGATTGCCCCGGATCAACACTGAGGGGACTAATGCTGAAGAGAAAACCAGCTGATCTCTCACAATGTCATGCAGCAAGATGATCCTTTCTAGTAGCAGCAGCTACTGCAGAGGGGGTTAGGAAGTGGTCACAACACCTCGTTGTTAAAATCTTCTAGCCATTACCTGCATACTATTTTTAATCTGTATTTGGTGTCACAACATAGTTTTTTAGAAAAGGAGGCTGCAAATCTGTTCAGATCCCAGGCCCCTGTGCACAAATATTGTTCAGAAACAGAAGATAATGCCTTTTTGCTTCCCTATTCGTAGCTGCTGGTTGCTGCCTTTATAATGCAAAATGTTCTTCTCCAAGCATGATTATGTTTTTCTATTTTAACAGCTGATTATATCTTTCATAGCTGTGTCTTTGATTCCATGGATTCTTTGTGATTTGGCTTAATAGGGGGTACTGTAGTTTCACAATGAACTTCCAATAAACCTGTAGGAATGCTGCTCAAAAATGTATTTTCTACTTTGCTTCTTTCCTATTGTCAAAACTTTGTTGATAATAACATGTGCTCAGGAGCTCCTTTGTAGTTTCTGAGGAAATTTTGTTCTCTTTATAGAAGTGCTGCATACTGGGAACATGATATGCTTACTGTTGACTCCTTAAACCATAGAAAGGAAAGAGGAAGAATGTAATCTAGCACAGATTTAAGCAGTATCAGCTTCCTTGTGCTGTGCTTTTGTCCCAGTTAGGATTCAGTCTCAGCAGGAGCTTATATACAAAGAGATGATGCACTTTACACAAAAATCTTCCATGCCAGTATTGCTGTGCAGGGGTGAGCAGCTCTCTTCACCCTCTCCTGTCTCACTGTAGCTCCCTCTGCCATTAGAAACTCCTTCCCAGTCTTTCAACAGCGTGTGAAAAGTCTCCCACAACAGAAACAAGGACTAAATTAATCTGCTTTGCACATCTCTTGATTACTGTCCTTTGCCAAAGGAGTATCATGGTGGGAACTCATTTTAGGTTACACTGTGCACAGGTGCTTGCTATGTACCTGTGAGTAGTGATGCCACCTGGAAGGATGGGCTGGCATGGGCACAGCTGCTCACCATAACTGCAAATCCTCACATTCTGTGCTGGAGGACATCATGGACATGCAGCAGTGATCAATCTGTAGCAGTCATTTATGACACCCCAGTGTTTTATTTGGGCTATCCTTGTTTAAGTCAACATTCCTGGAAAAGAAGAATTGTTAGGCATCGGAGCAAAGAGAAGAACCTATGACAGAGCAATTGGTAATGAACTTGGCTGTCATGTAGGCTGTTTATGGGGCTAGAATTTGCTTTTCTTTTACCTTACATAAGCTGTTAAAATAATTTTTTTCCTCTTTTTGAAGAGGCATTAAGATACTACTTCTAGTCCATAACATAGGGCTCCAATCTGCAAGTGTTCCTTGCCACAGGAGTCAATTACAGGTGCAGGGGATCTCACCTCTACCAGTGCTTGTGTGCAGCACAAAGCTAACACAGCATATGTAACACAAGTTGGGCAAAGGCAGTCAACCAGCATCCAAAGAGCTATTTTGCTTTTAGCATATCTGTTGAGACAATTCCACATCAATCCTTACACAGATATTTGATTTGTAGCATACCTCGACCCTAATCAGCAAAGGAATATGAGGAAAAAAATATAAAAAGCCAACAGAAACAAGAAAAAGAAAAATAAACAAGGATATTCACAGAAAAATAGAGGATGTCTATATCCCTTACATATAGAACCTAAGGAAGCAGAATTTCAGCACTTCCTTTCTATTGTAGACTTTCAATTTAGAACACATATCTGTGAATTTATCATTCACAGTTGCTATAGAAAATCTTTGATGCTCATCCAGGGCAAGGAGCAGATGAAAATGAGAGTGTCACAACTCAAGTATTTGATTGGAAGTTCACCGGGCCAGTGCTTTTTTCCCCTGTCTACCTGAAGACTACTGGTAATGCTTATGAGCACTGTGCAAATATTAACAAATCAGCTGAGGATTTCTGAGCTGGCTGGAAAATGATGAACAATGCAAATAAGCAGCAGGAGAGGTGGAAAATGCATGCAAATCAACCTATACTTTCTGGTCTATAGGTCCCAAGCCTCATTACCTTTGAAACTTCTGCTTGCACATAAGCAGCACTTTGGCTTCTTTCTCAAATGTGGAAGCAGGGTCTGCCACCCACAATTTAATGAGCCTCAAGGAGATCAAAAGAAGCCAGTGAGAGAGATTTCAACTGTCATCTTAAAATAATTTATTTGTGTTTGTTTATTTATGAAGCCTTATCTTATAATTATTTTTCTTCCTGTTTTATAGATATATTTTTATGGATGTCTAGGAGGGAATAGCACTGCTGTTTGTTTGAGGGATGAGGAAAAGCACTAATGCTCCTTTTATGATCAAAGTAGAAGGCACTGCTTATAATATACTGCTTTTCATCTTCAATACACTCTGAAAACATGTGTGTATTAAACCTTGAAACATGAG
Organism: Sinosuthora webbiana; assembly: GCA_013397395.1. Lineage (NCBI taxonomy): Eukaryota > Metazoa > Chordata > Aves > Passeriformes > Sylviidae > Sinosuthora > Sinosuthora webbiana. The sequence goes on along the minus strand of VXBN01003823.1, from coordinate 398,776 downwards.
GTACATGAGATAAAGTCATCTTCATTTTCTATGTGGAAAAAAACTGAGCCAGAAAGAATTTTACTGCTCTGTGTATGAGAAGACTACATTGAAGTTCAAATTTAATATGTCTGAGTGGGGATAAGAAGCAGAGCCAAACTAAATGATCAGATCAATGAGGGGCTTACTCTTATTACTCCCCATCAGAGAAAACTGTCACTATAAAATATGGGATTCTAGAGGGGGATTTTCTTCCTAAGAGGAGAGGTTGAACTAAATATATGTTGTAATATATATTATTTAAAAATTATTTTGGCAAAAGAAAAACTCAGAAAATGTTCCTATCATGTGACAAAGAACAGAAGATGAGCAGGTAATCTCAAATCCCTTGCATGCATTAAGAAGCAGCCATTACCAACAGACACAAATGCTACTTTTTTCTTCTGTGGACCTTTTGTTCCTTCAGTGGAAGGAATGGCTATCCACCTTTCACTTTGTTATTTCCTTTCCCAGCACATACTTCCACCTTGCCTTTGGCACCAAATATTTGATTGAAGAAACACAAATATCTTCAGAGCTTTTCCAAGGAGATCCTCAGCACCCCCAGTTTAAGGAAGCTCTGCCCAGGGCCCTGTGTCAGAGCCCAGGATCAGCAGCTCCAGCAGAGACCCCTGCTCTGGGACACTTTGCAGGTGCTAAAGGCAGAGGTAGGTACACACTGAGTGCTATTAATCCTCTTTCTGGTTGCTCACAGTTAAGTCCTAACTCTGCATCCTTCCTTTCTGAAGAAAGACCAGACAGTTTTTGAGGTAGGGAACCGAGCAGAGTTGGTGTTGGGATGTTGCTGGAAGACCTCTCGTACACCTCTCAAAATCAGCTAGGCCACTGTTCTCAAAATCTGCTTTCTCTGTGAGTCCTCCCACACTGCTTAAGGAAATCACAACTCTGTCTGAGAGAGAAACCACACTCATGAAATTGTTGGTCCCCCCACGTTTGCTCTAAAAGTCACAGGGTGGTAGGACAAAGCTGTGTTTGCAGCTTCATGGGCAGCCTTATTTTTAGCACTTCTTTATGTGTTGTATGTGCACATACAAAAGAATTCTAAAAGCAAATACAGTCGGGTCAGCTTTTCCTTTGACTATACGAGATGTTGAAGAGAATTCCATTGAGTACAACCTCTCTGAGTACGGGTGGCAGGAAGACCAGATAAAACACCATCATTATTTTAATCCTGAGACTTAAGTAGCTCCTCTCAAGTGTAAACATGTAGAATTTTACAGCTTATACAGACCAAGATTATATCACCCATGCTGTACATAAAATAAAGTATATCCAATTAAAATTGGAAAGCCTAAGGTTTATGTGCTCCATTTGGAAACCAGAGGTATTTCCCAAAACAAATGCAAATTCTGATAAAAGTTAAAATGACAGCACACTTTGTTCCTTGCAAAAAGGCTAGTAATAATGCAGTGTATGTATGAAATATGCCGGGTGTTTTTCCTTTGATGCGCATCTTGGGACCAGTACTGACAATCCCTGGCATTTAGTGACACCTAGTGGTATTTTGTTGTGTGGGAGAAATCCGTTCAGTCTTGGTTTGTAATGTTACACAGCTATGTTAGAAAAATAGCTCCTCTGAATGCCCAGTGGCAGATTTCCTCTCTACCTTCTTTTTGCTTTCTGAGTCTCTCGGGAAGCTGAGAGAGTACACAAGGACTTCCAAGTGAGAACTATGCCTTTTATAAACGAAAGAACACTTTTCTAAAATATGGGAATGGGAGAAAAACATGTTCCATACATTGATTAAAGCCCAGTAGCTGTCTGGAAGAGGGCTTCAGCATCCTCGGAAATCACTGTGCAGGGAAACAGCACGTTCCTCACAAGTCTGCACTGAGACTCAAATTGCGCTGGACTTGGGGTGTAAAGCTGTGGTCAGCCAAACACTACCGTCTTCAGGAAATTGCTACAGGCTTCACTTCAAGATTGCAGTGCTGTTCTCAGGAAGTTTTTTAATACCCTGCTGGTGTTTTTCGCTTGTGCTAGTCTTTTCTATGATCTTTGCCTCACATAATGTCCTGTTCCTGGCATCCAGGGAATGCATAATTCATGGTAAAAAAAATTCTTCCTTGCCTGAATGAAGCTCCTTTTCCAGCAGGTGTCACTGTGAGGTAAATAAACAAAAAAATCCAAGCCCCTAGCTGGGATGTGGGGAGCTGGGTGCGTGAAGAATCCATGGCTCAGTGCCCTCAGAGCAAGGAATATTGGCACACACTCCACAACCTGACAAGAAACTGTGTTAGAAGATGCAGCCATAGGCCTTTTCCAGTGCCTGGTTGGGGGAGTCTTGTTGGGTTTGCCACATCTGGGCTCTGCCCTTGCCCTCCAGCAGCTCCATGAGCATCGTGGGTGGAGGGGGCTACTCAAAATACCTCATTGCTTTTGGCTGTGAAATAGCTGGGGTCGTACACAGCATGAATCCTTGCAGGCCTCAGTAGCAAAGCTTACTTTTTCAATGTTGGTCTTCTGCTGTGTCATGAAATCCTTAATTTGACAGCTGTGGGGCTGATTTTCCAGAGCAATGAGACACACAAGGCTGTGACCATATAGCTGTCCACCTAAGGAGTGTGAGATTGGCGTCAGGAAGCCAGATTTGAAAACGTCAGCATAATTCCATGTTTTGTTGCAGCCAAATTGAAAAATTCCACTGGCTGCAGAACTCCAGCTCAGGTTTGACAGCTCCATTAATCTCCACAGTGGTTTTATGTTTTTATTGTTGAAACAATTTGGTATCTATGTGTCCGACAAATTCAGTCATAATAGCCTTTATGAGCAATTCAATTATGTAAATTATTACTTTATTGTTATACAATATAAACCACAAGTAGACTTAGATATAGAGACAGATGAGTAATTTTTGACAGCACTCTCTCTGAAAAATGTTAACACATATTAACATTTTGTGGAAGTGTACCAGCTTTGCCTAACCTTCCTTGAAAAGGAAGTGAAGGAGGACAGGAGCACAAAAACTAACAGTATCCAAAGGTTGAAGAGGAAGGTACCCTGCTGGCTCTCTATGACCTGACCTCTACTTCAGCTCCTGGCTGCCACTTTTCAGAGTGCCAGGACTGTCAGGCTCCTCTGAGCTGGAGTGTTCTTTCATTTTAACTTTTTCATAATAACTTTCAAATATCCTTTTTTTTTTTTTTTGGATTTGTTATGAAAAAACAGAGAACTTTTCTGTGAGTATAAATAATATCCAATTCATGTCTGCTTAGAGAATAAATATGGTTTTATCAAAGGAAATATGTAGTAGAAAAGTGTAGGAGTTTGGTATTTTCTATTTCAAAAAATTATTTTCTAGTATATGTTATGGGAGGAGAAGCTAAATGAAATATTTTTCTGTCAAAAAAGGAACTACTGTCAAGAAGCTCTTCAGCCCATAGTATGTGGACACAGAGTCATATAAAATAGTCTGCTGCACATAAAAACTTTCAGAGCAGCACAAAGTGTTTAAAATATGGCTATTCAAAACACTGCTGTTTTCTATAATTGGCACAGTGAATTATAGCATGTTACATGCAAAGGTAGTGAAGTGCCTTTATTTACCAGAAGCAATTGGAATCCCACAGCATTGTTGGGCAGGGGTGGCTGAAAAGCCAGTCTCAAACAAAAAAATTCTAGCACTTGTAAATAACTTAGAAATGTCTCATTGTATTTTTCTCTTTTGGAATGGGTTAATAACAATCAGGAAAGTGTTGTTGGTTTGACTTGCATATTTGAACCTAGAGCAAATATTAAATCTTCCACCTTATACCTCTACTTTTACAAAGAAAACAATGGATCCATCAAACTCCCTAGAGCCTCTAAGGCTCTCAGGGAGAGAAAGCCTCTAAGGCTTTCAACAGGAGTATCAGAATCCCTTTCAGCTTTAAAATTTGCCCTTTAAAGCATTGAAGGTGATGTGAGAGGAAATATTTCTGAGTCTTTTGATCTCTGAAGATAAACTTCCTTGAGGTGAACATTGAACAGACTAACTTGTTCATGATGCACATTAATGGCTCCTAGTGTGCCCCATAATTTTCACTTTTTAAATTACTTGAATTGAAAAAACCCTCCCTTTAAATAAGTTGTAAGAAAGTAATGTAAAGAAATGTGACCTTTCTTGGATTTTTTCCTTCTATTATCTGCCTTTTTTCTTTTTTTTTTCCTTTTTTTTTTTTTTTTTTTTTTTTTTTTTGTTTTTTTTCTTTTTTTTTTTTCTTTTTTTTTTTTTTTTTTTCTTTTTTTTTTTTTTTTTTTTTTGTGATAAGCTTATCCAGTACCATAAGTAAGAACTTGATGTAAAAGATGTACAAAGCCTACTCAACAATACTCAGAAGCTTATCAGAGTTTCAGATCTGTGATGTGTGTGTTACTTTTTTTCTTACTCTTCATGATTCAGAAACTCAGTTAAGCAAAAAGGCATTGCTGGATTTCTGTCATCATGAGGCACAGCCAAGTTTAGGCAGCCTTCACAGAACTCAGGTTTTGAATGGAAAGAAACAGTTAAGGGGAAGACAGAGGGAAAAGATCTACTTTCCACCCAAAGTGGCATCACCAGAGAAGGGCTGGTAACTGTACAATTATATGAACTTTGGCAAAACAGCCCCAGCTCTACTTCTCACTGGTATGCAGTGCCTGGACCGTGGCTTTCTAGACCAAGCTGACAATACTCCCTTCCACTCACTGTGTCTTACTTGGGCCTTAAATAGAAACAGGTTTACATTGCATACTAGGAAGAAACTCTTCACTGTGAGGGTGGTGAAACACTTGAATAGGTTGCCCAGAGAAGGTGTGGATGCTCCATACCTGGAAGCATTCAAGGCCAGGTTGGATGGGGCTTTGAGCAACGTGGACTTGTGGAAGGTGTCCCTCCATGGTGGAGGGGTTGGAACCAGATGGTCTTTAAGGTCCATTCCAACCCAAACCATTCTATGGGTCTATGACCATGTGATTCTGGTTCTATGACCTTGGGCATTGCTTAAGTCATGTTTGGTATTAATGCTGCTGATTTCCTACTCAGTGAAAAATTCTGGGTACTTCAATAACCACAGAATGGAAGGGACTGAGGAAAAGAGTGGCAGAGGGCCATCAAGAGGCTGTTACAAAACATTGGACATACAATGGATTTTGCATTTCACTACCTATCCATGCTTACTAAGAGACAGTATTAAAGGCCATCACACCCAGTAAAAATTATTGAGTTGTAAATGCCTCCTGTGCTATGCATTTGTAATGTCACTTCTGATGCAGTGTCATAAAATTAAGGAAATCCAAACTTTCTTTATTGAGCTGTGTGATGGAATGATTGCATGAAAGGATACTTCAAATTCTTTTTATCATCTAGACAGTCTGTTGTGTTTAAAGAGAATATTGCTCACCTTTGAACTGGTATTAAAATGGAACAAGGGTCATTGCCATAATGACTCCAAAAACAAGAGATTAAACATAAAGGTGTCTTGGAAAACTGTATCCCACCCTAACAAAAGGAGCTTCCTTTACTTCTAGAAAGAAAGAGCAAAAAGTCACCTGTAGGTATTCCTTTAAAATTCTGCCTCCAAAGTATTCCAAAAATATAAAACAAACTAGATGCTCAAATACTTTTTTCACAAATAGCTCTCAGAGATGCACAGTTATGGAAAAAAAAAGCTTTCCCTAGGGAGTAGTACCAATCAAAACCAATAAAATTTAAGTTCCTGACCAGTTTATGAGCATGCTGATTGCAAATGCCTTCAACAGTACTGGAACTGGCAACTCAGAGAAGTTCCCTTCTTTCATTTAAGAGCCTGAGGCAAAAGGGATAAATGAAATAAAGTTGTTCTCTGTTTATTACAATATTGTTTCTTCCTGTATGAAAGAGTTCTTTGACTTTGTTTCACTTCTAGAAAACTGAATTTACAGCTAAGAATGGAATTAGTTTTCCTATTTCTTTTACTACCAAAGTGATGCTCACAGTAAATTGAGTCAAATAAAGCAGCTTTTCTTGTCTGCATAGCTTCTGCAAAACAAGGTCTTGTCAAAACAAGCCATCTCTATCTTTCCTCCATTCAGAGTCTCTGTGTCTCCTTCCCACGGCAGAGCAAGCTCCTGTGGTAGGTGGGGCATGACACCACAAGGATGTTTACATGACACAACACTTGCAACCTGCAGCAGCTGCTTTTCCCGGGTGTCAGGAGCACTCCTGTTCATCAAGGCCCTGCTTTGGAGAAGGACAGGGTGGTGTACAGAGAGACCAACTTGCATTCACATTCCTCTTACAATCCCAAAGCCAAAGCCAACCTCTCAAATAAATGTCTCTCAAGTATGAATGGCCCTTGTCCTGAATCGCTGTGAAGTATATGACTCCAAGAGGCAGCATTTGCTTTGCCTGTAAACACACATTCCTGTGTATACCACCATGCATGACAGAGAACAGGATCCTTTAGTACTTGCATTGTTTTACTGGGAAAAGTGTCTCTTTCCTGTGTTTATGCTTCATGTTTCATATGAATCTACCTTTAAGCATTCAGAAAGAACAGAAAGACCAAGCAAGACACCCACAGGCAGCCCAGCTCACTGCTCACTCTTGCTCTTGCTTTGCCAGTAGCCCACGTCTGGGAGTTCAACACTACAATTAAGCATTTTCTCTTGACTGCAGTTCCACACCATCTTGCAGCAATACTTTCTGCAACCTGGAAGGCCTTTATGTATTTCTCAGATCCCACTCAGCCGGGTGCTGAAGTCTACATATTGATCAGCTGCTGTTTCACTGCCAAAGGCCAGTGCCCGAGGAGGAAACTGAGCTCTAAACCATTGATCTCTGTTCATTATGTAAATGAGGAAAAGGCTGCAAAAATTAGATACAAACTTCCAAGTTTCGGGGTTGCTGATACCCTCGTCAGTTCAGTTGTACTCTTTGGCATGTCATTTCACTCTAAATGTGATTCCTATTTTCCTCTCATGCTCCCTCCACAACCTTTCCCTGTCTTCATGAAAGAAGGTAACTTACATCATGGTAATCATGCAGACTTTCGCTTTCATGCAGCCACTTTCACCATGTCCCCCATCCCATTGTTTTAAGGCTCGTGCTGAGAACCCATTTAGTAAATCTGCCACCACTTGACAGATCTAAGTTCTTTTTTTTTTTCCTCAGAAAACAAGAAAATGTTTTAATTAGACGTTCTAAACAGGAGAGACCTAAGAATGTTTTGCGTTCTTCAAAACAGGGGAGGGAAATCTGCAGAGGGCATTTTGGCATTACTGCATCATGAGGAATCACCAGTAGCTTTGCTTGAAATGTTTCTCTTTTTGTCAAAGACATCCCTTAGGAACTGTATGTTTCATATTTTTTAAATCACAACTCATTTTATTCGTATTAGTTAAACAGCAGGGCCATGGCTGCACTTTTCTTAGTGTTCTGCATGTGCAGCACAGGGATGCATTGTCAGCAGATGCTCGTGCTGCAGAGTGCCCCATGCCAGCCCTCCTTCCTCTGCAAGTCTTTGTGGCACACTTGCAAACTTTGACCTCTCAGTGTCATTCTACTCCTCAGCCCCCAATTCAGCCTCTGTGGCAGGAAGTCCTGAGAGTATTAAAATTAAAAGCACCTGCCAGTTTGGACCCAGGCTGTCACACTCCATGGCTAACCACTGAAACACACTTCACCAGCTCAGGAATAAAACTCGTGACTATTTGTGGTCAGCAGGAGGGCTTCACCTCGACAGCAGCCCCGGCCAAAGAGAGATAAAACAGGGGCAACAGGAACAGCAGCCTCAGCAGGTGTTTCTCTTTCCATTAGCAGCAAAATCTCAGAGAACCAAACTGCACAGAGAAAGACTGATGAGATAACAGGGAAAATGGAACCTTTTTTGTGTAATAATAGACTGGAAAAGAATAATTTGTTTGAATCTAGCAAAAGGCAGGCTGATAATCACTATGGGAGATGAAAGAAGATATTAGAGCAAAGAAGGAACTCTCTCTTGTATGAGATATGAGGTTAAAAAAAAAAAAATCTACCCTTAAGAAGGAACAGGTTCAGTTCACAAAAGAAATTGCAAGAAGAATGCTAGCAGAGAAGAAACTTCAGGCAGCCATGACACTCCTGGTATTTCTGTGTTCCTAGCAGCAAACCTCAGCTGGAGGCTAAGAGTGAATGGGAATACTGCACACTGGAATAATTCACACTGCATTACCAAAATCCCAGGAAATCTACAAGAGTTTATGGATAGATGGGCCATAATTAAAAGAAGCCATAATCACATAGGCAGGCAAATAAAAATTAGAAGCTGCAAAGATGCTTAGCTCGGCTCCTAGGCAGGCAAACCATAAATCAGGATTTCTCAGCTGTCAAAAGTATACCTTGACTACTGGGATAGTTACATGTTTTGCAGAGGAGCACTCTTCAGAGACTCTTGCTGTAATGTGATGCTTCAGGTTAATAGTAAAAAAGCTTAAAAGAGATGTGGCTCACTTGATACAAATCCTCAGTCAAGAGATTTTTGTATATCATTATTGATCTAAAGAAAGAATAATCTTAATGGGGAGCCCAAAAGAGGCCGTGCCAGGCTGTCCTAAATAACCCTGGTTATTCTCATGAGGAAGGCCCTCCTACAGTCAAACTAAATTTAAGGGATCCCACTTTCTGACAATCATTGGAATCACTGATCTCTGGAAGATACAGAGGGTAATGAGAATCCTGACACTGTTATTTCAGTTTGGCAAATCTATCCCCTCCTTGGCTTTCTATTCTACTCATGAACAGCAAATGGCTATTTGTGAATAATTTTAAGACAACAGAAATAATTCTTGCTAGATAATTGAATGATGCCTCAGAAAAAATTCCCTCAGGTTATCTATTGCATAATAATAGCTGAAGGAAAAATAAAATGGCCAAGAGTAGTAAAGCCACAAGTGGGTATACATGCAGACTGTCAGAACTCAGTTAACCATAATAACTATTTTTAAATCACTTTATTCTAATCCAGGAAATATGCTTGAAAACATTTGAATTAAGAAAAGCTAATGATTTGTCAGACCAGATATGCTGGATAAAATTCTGAGACAAAAATTATCATGGAGAAAATCTGAAGCTAGCGGTGCAAATACATTCATTGTTATTAAAGTGGAAATGGTAGGATAAAACACCATGAACACAGAATACTACACTGAAAAAGTTCCCCTTTTGCCCTGTGCTAGGTGAGCTTCTTCATACTGTTTCCCTGGACTTTCTTAAAACAAGCATTTCTTTGTCCAGAACTAATCNAAAAAAAAACCCAAGGAAAAAAAAAAAAAAAAAAAAAAAAAAGGTAACTAAGATATTTATATCTCCTTTATATCTCTATCGCCCCAGAGATTAAAACACAGGCATTAAAAAAAAAAACAAAACAAAACAAAAAAAAACCACAAAAACAACAACAACAAAAAAACAAACATAAAAACAAACAATCCAGCCTTCCTGTAGACTTCAAAAAGACAAAGATTATTCCCAAAACTGTGTATAGGAAAGCACAGACAAGCTTTTGCCAAATTCTCTTTGGTTCCACATCACATATCCCAAAATAACTTTCTGTAGCAGCTGCAAACCCACGACGTTAGCCGAACAGGATGGTAGGGAAGAAGGCTTAGGTTCTTTATCATCCACTTGTGCATTGAAAGTGCTTATAAGCATTTAATAAAGTCTTAAATGTGATGGGGAAAGCTAAGAATGATCCTTGTTTCTTCTCTTGGCTGCACAGGAAGAGGTAACGGGAGTAAATGGAAGCAGATCCTTACACTGTGTTTTCAAAGCAGAGACTTCTAAAACTGATAAATAAGATGTGCTTCAAGGTGATCTATCAGAAGTAAAGATCTTTGCAAGTCAAATCCCAATACTTAAGACTCTGGTTCTCAATCACAATACTTAAGACTCTGGTTCTGCACACAGCTCAGCCACCATGTAAATGAACTCTGTTTTCAACCCACTAGTCTGAGCTACCACGGGGATAATTTTCTCCCACCACCCCACAAACAAGCCTGTAGCACTAACTGTGATGCTGTGCTAAAGAGAAGTCACCAGTCTCATCTGATCATACCACCTTGAATCTCACAAATATTCTAGCTGACACACCAAGCAAAACCCTGCACCACATCACTATCAGTGATGTGGTACTGGAAGGACCCCAGATCTAGTCTAGTATCAGCAGAATTTAGTCTACATTTGTCTTTTTTTTTTTCT
>VXBN01003823.1:362783-388553 GCA_013397395.1 Sinosuthora webbiana | reverse complement strand
TTTTTTTTTTTTTTTTTTTTTTTTTTTTTTTTTTTTCTTCAAAGGAATCTTCACCCTTCACCCCAATATATAAATCTCTGGAATTTTTTTTGCATTCTGTGTTGGGTGTCTAGTCTATTCAGGGGCATTTATGCTTCATCTGCTTCATTGGAAGTTTTTAAATCTTGAGGGCAGGTCACTCATTGACACTTTATGATGGCCTCTTGCCTAGCTGATGTGTTAGGGTAAAAAATGTGATTTTCATTTAGATAATATAGAATTGTATGAAAGGTAGGCTGTTTCATAATGTAACTTGAACTCAGAAAGGATGAAAGTGCTTGTGGTGGAGACTCTCCCTAACACAACAAATTTCCCCCAGGGGCTGTAGCTGAGGGCTGAGTGGGAATTTTTCTTTCCCCAAAGTTCCCATGAGATTTGCTCATTGAATTCAGATATTCATATATTTCTCTGGAAAACAAAGCCAATCTGTAAAAATCTGTTGGGTATTTACAGACCTGGAGGTCTGCTTATTGGAAGCAGAGTTATATGAGAAATAAAAATTCTGTGGCTCTACTGTAGATCCATAAAGGAAGGATACACAATTTCAGCATGTAACTAAGCAGCAAAAACTGAATTTAAAATTGCTAACAATACTGAATTTGCTACAACATGCCTGAAAAAGGTCACTTCTAGTCAATTGGAACTGTTTGTTGAAGGAAGAGCAACTAGCAAAAACACATACTGATTCAGCCAGGAGACAATGAAGACCTCAACAGTTTGTACTTCATACAAGGTAGGGATTCAAATAGAAATGCAATATCCTTTTCCTGATGTGGTATCTCTGCAGTCTGCCCTCTGCTTTGGCTGCCCACCAGGACCTGAGTGCTCTTGAACAAGGTTGCTGGTCACACATAACCCAAACACTCTTGGGACAAGTTTGAAACTCCGAACAAACAAGATTTCAGACCCTTTCTGGTTCATCAGCATTCATGGGCACAAGGCTGACCTGCAAAAAATGCACTCAGAAGTTCATGGCTTTACCAGTCCTCCTGTGATGTGCTACAACAGCTGCAGCTGCACAGGAGCAGAGCAGGACAAAGGGGCCTCTTTGGCATTTTCCTGGCTGAGCCCCCCTCTCTTCAGAGATTGTTCTCCATTTGAAGACCAAGAGTTAACAGATAATGTGGGGGAAGGAAACACAGAAGGGTGTGGGGTTTATATTAATTTACCTTTTCTAATCCGGTCTAAATGGAAAGTTTCATTGATTTCAAGACTCCATTTTGGGGAGACCAAGTTCTGCCATGTCTTTTGATGCAGAACTTATGTAAGGAAATGACAGGGGAAAGCCCTCATGGAAAACCTCATCTAGAACTCTGTGTAAACCTCGGTCTGAAAAAACATCTTTGTCAAAATGAGGTAAAGCTGGAAGTATCCTACAGTCATTCTGCACTTTAAAATGTACCACAGAAGATGGCATAATTTATCTTCATCTGAATTAACAGGAAAACTTCAGGCATTTACAATTCTGATAGAAGTTCATAGTGGTGAAAAAGCTGAATTATTAAACATCTGAAAAAGTGGTCCTGTGCAAAATTTACCTCAAATAGTCATAGTTTATCTTTTGTTGTACATTAAAAGGTTACTATAGTAACTTAATAGCTAAACAATAGTAAAAAATATGGCCTCACTCAAATGTGAAAATCCAGTTTTCATTATATCTCCTCTGCTTTTGGACAGGTAATGTTATATTCTGTGCTTTTCATAATTTTTTTTCTTCAAATGGCAGTGACATTTACACTGAGACCTAGACCCAGCAAAGATATGGACTGGCTTGACTGGGTTTATTTCTCTGCAGTATTCTCTGTCCTAATTCTGTGCACACTAAATCCAGTCCTACTCGTGCATTGAGTTACTTATATGGTTTTCATTTAGGATAGGTTGTTTTGAATGTGATTATGCTGAGCACATTAAAGCAGTACATACAGCTGTTAAAGTTTTCTCTTGACTTCTACACTATTCTGAGTCTCTAGCTCTTCAACCCCACTGTCAAAATCTGTCACATATCACTTGCATTTCTACTTTATCGGTTTCTCCTTATGATTTCTCTATCCTCTTGGCTATTCCTCATTGGCAGCATTGTCAAGGCCAATTTTTGGATCTCTCAGATAATAGGGGTTGTGATCCTCCATGCATACATTCTATCCAGCACCCGTCAGCATTCTGGAGCTTACTCCCAAGGCCAATGAATTCGTCACTAGGAAACCCCCCTGTAGCGTTCAGAATTCCTTGATCACTTGCCTTTCATGACTGTACCCTTCATAAAATCTGATAAGACATGGTTGTTGCATTAGTCACCTACTCCTACTGTAGACCACGCTGAGAAGCATGCCTCTCCCTTTGGGAAAGTGATTAATTTTAAACAGGTATTTTTTTCTATTCAATACTCAACCTGAAATATACCATGATTGCCAAGACAAGTTAATAATTTGCCTATCTCCAGGCAGGTCTGGATCCAATCTCTGATAGCAGCTGTCTAAGCCCAGAAGGGAAATTTCCCACAGTACCAAAATTTTCTGAAAATTTCCCTTTACTGCTGTAACAGTAACAGCTGTTACATTTCTTCTGGCTTCTGTGTTCAGAATGTTCTCTGAATTAATGGTGTGGAGCAAACTTCTGATTTACAGCTATGGTGATTTTTGTCTGTATCAGGGCCCCAGTGTAGGTACCAACAATGTAGGTACAACACCTTTGCAGCAGAGAAATTACACTGAAAGATGAAAGAAGTCAGAAAGTGAAGACAAGTCAGGGTCTTCTGCTGCTATTACTTCTACAGTGTCCAAGAATTCATAATAGGCTCAGTCAAACACCTGGGCTTCCTCCTTATTGGTACTGAATACCTCTAATTCGCAGTGACAGCTGGGGTTTTCAGAGGAGTTTGAAGTACCTGTAAACTTAATTCAGTTTGCACTGCTGATACTGCAGACACTGTGAAGATTCTCACCGTGAGTGCTTACAAAAACCGGGGTGGAGAGTTCCTGTTTTCCAGAAAGACTTTTGGGATTTTGTAAGTACAATTAATAACACAGACCTCAAGTGTCCTTCCCATTGTCAATAATAGACTCATTACTTGTGTTCAGCCAGTAGCAGCATAGGTGTTAGAATGAATAGGAAGTTTGAAGAGGAAGTGTGAAAAATAGACTGAAGACAGCGTAGTGTTGATGGTAATCACTATGCTCCTCTACAGAGAAGATGAAGAGCTCTCTGCTGGCAGCTATCTTTTTACTTGTTAGAGGTGAGTCTTCATATACTGCACAGCTTACTGCCGCTTATGAACAGTAAAGATTCTCAGTGCTACTCAAGGATTGAGGCCATATGAACAAAATCGTGACCGAATTAAGCTCTGCGAGTAGGAGAAGCAACCACTGACAACATTTTGACTGTTTCTTTTGCGGTTGTCTTGACCAACAATTCCCTTTTTTTGGTTTGTTTTTTTTTTCTTCCTCTTTGGTCTCCCCAGACTCCTGCCGCTGCACGGACTGGGACTCTCCGTTCTGCCGGCAGCTGCCAGGTGGGTGTGGATCGCTCGGTGGATCGCTCGGTGCATCGCTCGGTGGGTCGCTCGGGTGGCACCGCGGTGCCCGCGCTGCCGAGGGCTCCCGCCGGCGCTGGGAAGCATCGCCCCTGAAAGCCTTTCCCAAAGGGAAAACGCGTCCCGAGCAGCACGGGCAGGTGTGTCCGTGTGACGGCAGGGTACGGCCGGGCTCACCGCTGGCTGTGAGTTAAAGCCCAGCCAGCGCACCGCAAGCAGCCGCCCTTTGAAAATACCTCTGTGTTTATGTGTGACGGATATCTCTGCTTCCCACTTAACTGGGGAATTACTGATGGTGGCGAGAAGGAACAGTACAACACATTCTGATAGAGTATTGCAGAGCAGTGGGTGGTCATCTGATGTACTTTGTGCTGGATTTATTGCAGGCAGGAACATCCTGCTTGCTAACAGACACAGCAGAGATGACAGGTTCCCGAGTACACCGTGACACTGGGCAAGGCGCCTGCAGGAGGACTATGTTCTTCTGAAATTAGCCATGGATAATTTTCTAGTCCTTGCAATTAACCTGCCAGACTAAGCTCCACTAAATCATTAGTGAGAAAACCAGATGCTCGGGAAGAAAAACAGAAAGTTCTAGAGTGAAAAAAATTAAAGGTGGGTGGTATGAGGTTTGTTTTGTTTGTTGGTTTGGGGTTTTTTTAGTGGAGAAACTGAACTGTGTTTTCTTCAGAACGAAGAAATTATTTTTTCTTTCTTTGCATAGTTCTTGGAGCACAGTCATTATACACCTAGTATCTATGCTAGGTCTGGGAAGAATTCATAATATACATGTTAAGGTGGAGCAGTACAGTAAAACAAAGAAAGCACTAGAATAAAAAATGGATGTGCATGTGGACACTAATATCCACAAACAGGACAAGTAAAAATAAAAGTGTGCAAGATTCGTTATATTCATCAGGAGAAGGTAATGTAGAACTTCAGTATATTTGGAGTAGGAGGGTGCATTGGGGTGTTAGTTGAGCTAATACACTATTTCCACACACAAAATCTACTATTTTTTTCTTTGTCTGTTCTAATACTGTAATCTCATAGAGAAAGACAGGGGGATTTTGTGAAACATGGAGCATGAGGAGCAATACAACCCTGTTCCTCTGTAAGCAAAGACAGGTCTGCATCATGGTAGACACCATGTAGATCTGAGTTAATGGAACTCATTTCAAATAGTTTCAGGAGCAGTATATTACCAATGTATTGACACGAAGTATTACAGTAGTTCCAAAAAGGTCTGGTTTTCAGGTCTTTCTTCAAAACAATAGAGAAACACTAAGTAAGCGTAAGGTTTAATTCAGAGTAGAACAAGAGAAGAATGTGGGAGCTATCACTGTGTTCATGTTCATTGGCGAGGAGGCAAAGATGTGGTTTGGTGGCCAGACTAGAAAAGCAAAGAATTCTGTAATATTTCACACTGCTATGGAAATAAGGAAGACATGATCTCCACCTTCCTGAAAGGAACCTGTACACACCTGAACTGAAGCAGCATAACTTTATTAGAAAAGCTTTATTCATTTAGTATGAGAAAAGAAGGGTCCTAAGGTGAGGGTATTAAAGTCAGTGCTATACTCATTTGACACACTTTTTTTTCCAAAAGACCTTTTAACTTTTAAATAAGCATCTGCCATCTCAATGGTAAAAAGAATGCCAAGGATACTTTGTAACTCAGGTTGTAGGAAGAAACGAGGACAAGGGGACTGATTATAACCTAGGTTATGAGATACCATAACTGTGCTACAGCACCAGCCCCAGACACGTACATATTTACTTATCACATAGCAAAACATTTCTTATTCAAGATTGTTAGGCCTATCAGCAACTTGTTAAACCTAACAGGTATGAACTCCGTGACTCTACTCATCAGGAAACATTCACCTTAAGCATCCCATGCTTGTTGAGATCATTGTCTACTTTTTTGAAAAACAACAACAAAAAAATCAGAGTCCTTTTCAAAAGTCCTTTAGGTGGTACTTTGAGACAGCATGACTGATTCTTCTGAACAGATAGTTCAGACAGTAAAACACAAAGTAAAAAAAGAATAACAGTCGTATTTTATCATTAGCATTTCTGATTAGAGATTTTGCAATACTGACATAAACTTAACCACTAAAGAAAAAAACAAGTTCCTTTAATAATGTCATCAGTGTTTAGTTTCACATCAACTGAAAAAACCGTATGTTCATTTGCAAAAAAAAGCCCATGTTTCTCTTTTTAAAATAAATAACAAGTAATTTTATGTATAAACTTATGCTCCTCCTGTTTTATAATGCGTTCTTTATAAAGCTGGCAGTATAAAAGCAATACTGTTTTATCCAGCAATAATGTGTAGTTCTGAACTTCAAATAGAGATTGATGGTTTTGAAGCAATTCTAGGGTCTAGTTGACCAGTTCTGGCCTGGTTTTTATTTGTTTTCATTACTCACAGTCCCTTTGAGTCAGTTAATGATTGCCTGTGATAGCTCTTTTCCAGTGCACATGTTTTCATCTTCCAGATTGGGACAACGAATTGGTGTGTTACAAAGAATTAAGTGAGGATCTAACCTGTACCTGGCTGCCACTACCTAGTGCTGGAAATACAGTTAATTATACTGTATACTTACAATGGTAAGTCTGAAAAGTAGTCTCAGAAAACAAAAAGCTCTTATTGCTGTTAGATGTGAATCCCACCTGCCAGAGTCTTGCTCTAGTGTATTTCATCACGTTTTGGGTTGTTGCACAATGCTGGTCAATATCTTTCATCACTTCTCATCAATACCTATTGATTTGTAAGAGCTTGGTAAGAGAGTGGTAGGTTGATTTTGGCTAGACATCACAAAAGCTGTTCTATCCCTCCCCTCCCCAGCCCCTCCCCAGAGAAAATATGACAAATGGTCATGGGTTGAGAGAAGGACAGGAAGCGATCTCTCAGTGATTACTGTCATGGGCAAAACAGATCTGACCTGGGAAAATGAATGTAGTTTATTAACATTCAAATCAGAGCAGAATAATGAGAAATATGGCTAAAATTTGAAACACCTTCCCCTTCTCTGCCCCCGCCCCCTCACCCTATACTTTTCTTCTTACTGGGCTTAACTTTTCTCCTGAATTCTCTACCCCCTCCACACCAGCATTGTGGGGGAACAGGAAATAAGATTTTGATCAGTCAATTACATGTTGTATCTATCACTTCTTTTCTCTTCTGACTCTTCCTCTGGTCCAGCATGGGAATCCTCCCACAGGAGTCAGTCCATCATGAACTCCTCCAGTATGAATTCTTGGGGCTGCATTGCTTCATGAACTTCTCCAGGCTAGGTCCCTTCCATGGGGTGCCAACCCTTCAAGAGCAGCCTGCTCCAAAGCAGGTCCCTCAAGGGTTCACAAGCCCTGCAAACCTTCTCCAGTGTGGGCTGCTCTCTGCTGCTCCCACATGTTCTCATTCCTCTCTGCCAGCTGCTCTTGTGCAGCAGTTTTTTCCTCTCTTGACTACATTATCCCAGAGGCACTACCACCATGGCTGGTGGGCTCAGCCTTGGCCAGCAGCAGGTCAGTCCTGAGGTCAGCTAGAACCGGCTTTGCTGTACATGGGGAAAGCTTATTGCAGCTTCTCACAGGAGCCACCTCTGTAGCAATCTGCTCATTGCTCCCAAAACCTCATCATGTTAACCCAATACAAAATCATTATACATCTTACCATGCCTCCAACACACTGTTTAATGCATTATTGCCAAAGATCAGCTTGCTCAATAACCTTTATTTGCAGCTATTCAGTTTTATTGACTATTTGACATAGATATATTCAAAGTAAAAAAAAAAAATTAAAACAGAACACACAAACATAAACAGACATTAAGCTTTTATTTTATGTATTATATATTTTGATATAGCATGTACCCAAGGAGATGTCAGATGTGGCATACTTTCTGGTAATTCTGAATTATCAAGTAGTGGTTTCACAGATGGAATGAATTTGTAGGGTTAATTTTAAACTGATTATCTCAAATATGGTATCTTCAGTTGCAGCTGCATTACAAAATTGGATTTCCTCAATTTATATCTAGATGTCTGGAATCTCCCATGAGATTAGGGGCATGTTCAGAAATAGAGACGTGAGATCAGAAGACATGATCTTTGCCATGAGACTGTATCATGGGGTACATAGAGTACATCACTGTATGCCGTTGGTAAATTCTGATATTCATTGCTGATTATTTTGCCACATAACCACCCCTTGTCATTAAAAATGAGCTGTGGTTAGAAGCATCCTCTAAAGCTAAGAAAATGTCACCACACTGGGAAATTCCCCAGGGTCATCATCTTCACATTGCAGAGGAGCAAAGCAACCACCTCAAGGCTGAGGTTACTCCCCCCATCAGCTTCAATATTTTCTCACTGGAGGTAGCAGCAGACACCAATTTGCAATAAGCACCAAATTCCACTGCCTCTTGGGACTTCAAGGAATGCAAGATTTTTGGAAGGACAGAAACATTTGTGAAACAGCTCTGTTTCTGAAGAGATGTTATCAGTTGAACTATTTGTAAGCCAGTCGCCCTTATAGTCCTAAGCCAAAACCAGACTGTGCTGTTCCCAGGCTGCAGGGTTGATGTCGTGAACAGACAAGGCAGAAAAAAGATTGAAAGAGGATGTCAGTAGGGGAAGAGGGAGACAATTCCCTGGCAGAGACATTGATGTTTCCAAGTCAGAGTCAGGACTTCAACCTCAGTCTCCTAAGCTTCCTGCCTGGTGGTCTTGAAGACAAGCTTCCTATCTCCTCCTCCATTGGGTTAACAGGAAAGAAAAAAACCCACATGTGAAAGGGCTTTTAGATTGCCCAGAAAAGGGTATCACCCCTTCCTGCATGTAACATCAGTTTGAAGTTGTAATAGTTCCTTGCCCTTGCTCCTTATGATTTAGTTGTCAAGAAGAAAAAGATTAAAGATAAACACTCCCACAGAAAAGTTCCAACCAAGAATTCAAAATCACGCTTTGAAATTTTAATGGATGATTCACAACTAGCCTGAAGCAGAAGACAAGAAAACCTTCAAGTAGTTTTTCTCAGGTATTAAATATTGAATTATGATGTGTGTAATTTAATACTTGAAATGCATAGCTAGGCAATTAGTGTGCTAGCCCATCTCTTTAAGAACACTGAACTGGCACGATTTTAACCTTGGAAAAATTTGTTCTGTGTATGGCAGAGACTAAATGAGAGAGACAGGAAAAAAATTAGGCAGCAAAGTTGTACATAAGGCATTTTAACTCCTGGACTTCCTGTGCTGTGTGTATTAGGTATACCAGGAGAAATCTACAGGGCTGAGGACTCAGGTGACATTTAAATATCTTTGATATTTCACTCTGATAATTTGCAGGAATACAAGTCAGAAAATAGGCATATAACTCATAACAGGTTTTTCATAACTTTATGGTAATTTAGATTCATGTAACTGGGAAATTCTGCTGTTCAAAAGGAATTTGGGTGCCCCTGTTTTGGGAGGGAAGGCTTTATTAATTTCTAACCTAATTTTATACCTTCAAAATGCTCTATATATCCCACTGTACGTACAAAAGAAGGTCATATGGATCTTGTTGTATCATGCTGTGTCTTAAAAGTTTAAGGAATTCAACTGTTCTCCATCACACAACACAAGGGTTTGCACATTTAAATTTGCTAGGGTTACTGGGGTGCTGGAATTAATCTTGCTGTTTCAAGCTGCTCAAGGTGAACCTTCAAGATTTCCAGAAGTGGAATTACGTGTAGCAGTATCTGGAAAGCTATCAATTGCTATAATTTTGCTTTCTTGGACAGGGGAGGAAAGAATAACTATAATCCAATAAAACAATTTTTCATCCTGCTTCCTTTTCTCTGAAGGAACAAAATACGAACACCTTTTAAACGACAAACATCATCGCCTTCCATCACAATAGAACGAAGGAATCTCTACATTGAGAGATTCGTATCCATTTGGATAGCAGTGAAATATGCCCATGGCACCTGTGCAAAAGGAAAGAACATCTCAGTTTTACCAAGCAAAGCAGGTACAGCTTCTTCACAAGTTGTGTTACTGCAGTGCCCAGCTAAAGCTGCGGTCAGTAAAGATTATTTCCAAAATTTCAGCTCCCAAAATAACTCTTGCTATTTTTACTGATTCAGAGAGATAAGATGCAGTTTGACTTCCTTGAATGAGGTTAATAACTGAAGTCTATCACGTTTTATGGGAGGAGGGTTTTATGGGAGGAGGGAATATTTAATATTCATATCCAGAAAAATACATAGTAATATTTTTATACCATACTTAACCAGCTTTCTATGCACTCTTTGATGCCTTTCTGAATTTTTTATATTGGTTTGCAAAAAGCAGATTGACTCAGTACTGTGCACCTAAGGAATCCTTGATATAGGGCATTAGAATTTTGAGAAGCCTTTTCAAAATTCAACTCCTTTCTAAGGCCACTTACCCATTACACAGTGCTACAGGAAAGATATGAAAAAAAGCAGGTCTATTTATTATGCCCTTTAGATATTTATTTAAAGATTCCCTACCTATCTGGTCACTGAACTAATGTTAAGAGCTTCACAAAACTTCATCTGCTCAGACTAATCATGGTCCAAGAGAAACCAATGCTCCTCACTGCTGGGGGTTAATACCTGTACAACCCAAATTATCAATATAACCTTTACTGAAAACTTTTGGCCACATTGGGTTTATTGGAGAGGAAGATGAAAGTATATTTGCACTCATTTAAAGATTCTGGGTATTTTTTATACAAGTCGTGATTACAGGTACTCTTGACATTTTGATTTTGCCTTTCAGCCCCACTCAGAATAGTAACTGCCTAGGAAAAGAGTGTTCCTGAAATCAGTAGAAGTATTCACAAAAGAAAGGCAAGAGGAACAACAGTATTTTGTTGATACCATAAGGATTTGGTAGTTATTGATTTCCATGGTTTTTTGGAGTCTCAGAGTATTTAGTATTCTGTGCCAAGTCTTCTAATTTTTATAGACCACACTCAACAGACATAATCACCAAAGCTTTCCTACTTCCATTTTTAACAGCTTTATATCCCCCATTTTAGGAAAGTGCTTGTCACCATCTAACATAAATGCTTATCAGATCACAAACCAATTGGTAATAAAATGGGACCTGGCCACAGCCCATGCAACACATGAGCTGAGATACAGAGAGGCACTCACAGAATCTGCTCCATGGACACTGGTAAGTACCTTCATGTGACAATCTCATGAGAATATGAGGTGCCTCAATGTCAGCTCAGCTGAACATATTTCATGCAGCACAAGGATTGCAAGGTGGCACATCAAGGAGTCACTTTGTAGGCAGGTCCCACTGCCTACAGCAGACAGCAGACTTGTAAGACACCTTAGTTTGGTTCTAACAAATAATGAAATGTTTGGGAAAGAAGGAATAGTAGCTTTAAACAAAGTAAAATAGAATAACAGAATAATAGCATGTTATCTGGTTCATTAACCTACCAGTGAGACACTACAACTACCAGTGAATCAAAAGCTGAGTATCAGAAATGCCATATAAAGTCAGATCCAAATCATACTTTCAGTGATTTACAAAATTGCTCTTTTAGCTGGTATCATTACATTTCAAACAGATCAGGTTGCTTTGTTTTTTAAGGTAATAATTCATCCTTAACATACTTTTGGTTTGTGTAAGTATTCCAGATTTTCTTCTCTGAAAATAAGAGAAATAATTTCCCTGTAATACAGAGAATCATAGAATGGTTTGGGTTGGAAGGGACCTTGACAATCATCTAGTTCCAACCAGCCCTGCCATGTGCAGGGCCACACAGAGCAGGATGCCCTATCCAAACTGACTTGAACACTTCCAGAGATGGAGCATCCACAAACTCCCTGTTCCAGTGCCTCACCACCCTCACAGTGAAGAATTTCTTCCTAATATCTGATCTAAACCTACTCAGTCTTCAGCCATTGCCCCTGGTCTTGTCACTACCTGCTCTTGAAAATAGTCTTGCCCCATCTTTCCTGTAAGACCTCTTGATGTACTGGAAGGCAACAATAAGGCCTCCCCAAAGCCTTCTCTTTGCCAGACTGAACAATACCAATTCTCTCAGCCTTTCCTCACAGGAGAGGTACTCCATCCCACTAAACTATTGGTGGCCCTCCTTTGGATTCATTCCAACAGCTCCATATCCTGGCTGTGCTGGGGACACTGCCCCTGGAAGCTGGGAAATAAACTCTCCATCAAACTTGTTAGATTAGGAAGCCGACATTATTTCCTTACTGCTGAATGCATGGGTGATTCTCTTCAAAGCATGCATGCCCAGTAACCTAAGAGACCAGGTTATACTTCTGAAACTATTGTGTTTTCATATTTCCTGAACACACGCATTTTTGCTAATTATTTCCAGTTGTTTGGATATGGTTCCAGATCTTCTGACGAACCTTTTCTCCTTGGGAGTATCTCAAATATGTCATCAGGTCATAATGTACTCCTCTTATCTACCATTCTTTGCTCTGACACAAAATTCTTGTTCTCTAAACCAAGATATTATTTAGTACATATTAAATCACTGATAGAAGTAAACAAGAAAGCATTAACTGGAACAAGCTTTATTACTCACAGATGTAGGGAGTTAGCACAAGGCCACATTAATCTCTGGTATTTGTACTAAGCACTGTATGTACAAAATTAAGCACTAACAACAAATATAGGAGTCATGCACTATTGTGCTGAAGTTAAAAGAATTTCCAGCACCTTCCTCCACTGCTGCACAGATGTCTTCTCACAGGACTGTTCAGTAACAACCCCAGAGCTGATGCAGCACTGCAGGTGGGCTCTCAGCAGAGCAGAGCAGAGGGGCAGAATCCCCTCCCTGGCCGTGCTGCCCACACTGCTCTGGATGCAGCCCAGGACACGTTTGGCTCTCTGGGCTGTCAGTGCCCATGGCTGGGTCATGTCCAGCCTCTCACTCTCCAGCACCCCCAGGTCCTTCTGGGCAGGGCTGCTGTGATCTGTCCATCCCCAGCCTGTGCTGATACCAGGGCTGCTCTGACCCAGGTGCAGCACCAGCACTTGGTCTTCTGAACCCTATGAGGTTTTCATGATCCACCTCTGGAGCCTGTCCAGGTCCCTCTGGATGCCATCCCATCCTTCAGGAGTGCCAGCAGCACCTCTCAGCTTGGGGTCATCTGCAAATTCTCAGAGGGTGCACTTGACCCCTCTAAGTCATTACTGTACATATTCAATAACATTGGTCACACCCACTATGGAGCCCTGATGGACACGTCTTGTCACTGATGCCCACTGGGATTATGACACTACCCTCTGGATGCGACCATCCAGCCACTCCCTAACCTACATAACAGTTTACCCACCAAATCCATCACTATCCAATTTGGAGAGAAGGATGTTGTGGGGTACAGATCAGTTCCAGATGCATTTTAGGACATGCAACATGGCACAGCAACAGAGCAGCACAAAGCTAAAGGGAATGTGTAAGAGATGGAAAATCAGTCATAATTTCAATCATGTCTGCATTACAGCAGCAATGACTGCTTTTCCTGCCCTTTCCCATCCAGCATATCAAGAAAAGGCTTCTCCAGCAGGCATGTATGCATGCATGCATGTATGTATCACTTAGTGATTTGTATCACTAAGTCCCTGAAATTGTCTGTTTTTCAAGCTCTGTTATTTTTATATGTATTAATCATGTTTTAAATATGCATTTATCAAGTAGAACATAACCCCAAGAAGAAAACTGTTTGAATAGCAACAGTCCCCTCTTCTTTGGAAACTCTCTTCACCCAGGAGTCCCTTTCCTTTTCCTACAAAAATCTCCCTTTTCACTACAAAAATCTCCCTTTTCTTCCTTTTGTCTCAGAAGACTGTTCCCATTTCTCTTGTAGCCGACTACTGGTTTATTTAGCCACTTCAGAAGATGTACTTTGTGAGGCTCATGTAAGAAATGTTCTGTCTCAGTACAAAGAACATGCAGGTCTTGGAAAGGTCTCATTCACTTACATTCAAGTCCTAGACTATCCTAGGGCATCCAGTTACCCATGCATAGCCCACCCAGTAGTGCAATAGACAGACAACCACATTCAGACGGTCTGGTATGTGGCATGTGGAAGAACAGAGGGTTAAGAGCAGTACAAATGCATGCCCTGCAGGTTTGGGACACAGAGGAGATGGAAGATTCACATGAGTACTGCGAAGGACTAGTAGAGACAGCCACACTGGGTGGTGTGAATGAGTGAAGAATGCAGGTCATAAATATCCATTATCCCCCAGGTCCCAACTGATGCTATGAATTTAGGCTGTAATCTCTTCCTAATAATTTAAACATAGGCTACACTTGCAGATGACTAAGTGAGTATGGCCATACATGCACAGAGGATGTATGAAGCCAGTGGTTATCAAGAGTAGGATAAATGTACCTGTAATGTAGTTTAACATTTGGGGTTTAAATCCATCCCACTTCCCTCTTGTTCTGTAGAGATTTGGAGTCTTTCTGTAATATTGTGGGTAGTGGGATTTTTTTGCGACAAAGCATTTTCTGTTAGCAAAATTATATGAAGTTGTCATGGGCAGAGTAATACTGTTCACTCGTAAGAAAGAAGTAGCCATTTGTTTATTGATATAAAGCAGAAATCTAGCAAAGCTTGATAGTAAATGTGACAGAGGTTTAACAAGAGTAGATGGCAAGAAGCACTTGATTACTTCATAGAGAATAGAGTCAGACAGAACTGTAAGGGAGACCTTTTAATTGGGTAATGGTACTTAAAAAAAAGCTCCCCTTGCATTCTAAAATTCTTCTCAGAGCCCCTGCAAGTCTAGTTGCTTCTGGATCCAGACTTAGTCCCAGACCTGTTGAACAGTTTATGTCTAAAGGGTTATATGTGCACAATCAATCCTTCGTATCACTTAACTGAGATTTAAAATTTTCAGTGTATTAATTTCCAATTCACTTATCAAGTATCTGATGAGATGAATACTCTCTCATCCTTGAGGAGTAACCTAAGAAGTTAAGAAGTGTCCTTGCTCAAGAAATCCTGTTGTATAGCCCACTGCTGTGCAGGAGAGCCTGTGGGCTGTCCACTATTTAAAGGGTAAGACGAGACACTTAAAGATATATATGCATGCTCACTTCAAATATTAGTTTCTTCCGAAGCTGACCTGAGTCAAATCTTAACCAGAACTATGATTAGGTGGATGAACTGTTAAAATTAGCCCTTGTCTTTTATGCCTTCTTTCATCTGCCTGCCCCGAATTGACTTTGAGTCAGATGCTGGTCCAGACACATCTGTTATGACTGCTGATAGTGGTAATCACTTGATCAGGATTACAGGAAATAAAGGTCAGGATGGAGGGGAAATGGAGGGGAGGGAGGTGAGCACACTCCCATTGAAGTTAATTAATTAGCTTTAATTAAAAAATAAAGTACTGCAGGAATTGAAAGAGAAGAGCTGGTTTCCTTACAATAGGGCTTTGTTGTTTTAGGGGGGTTTTAGAGAAGGGTTTAAGTGATAACCACAGTTTCCTATCATATTTTTTCTTACTTTCTCTGTATTTTTCAGCTCAGGGTTTTCCTTAGACATGGGTGATGTCTTTGTTTCAAGAAAAACTCCATTCCCTGTACGGTTACTGGCGCTCCAGTGCCATCAGCAGCTGCAGATGCAAATCTCTTCTGCCGTGCCAAGGCATGTAGGCAGCCACACATTCAATCCAGTCATGCTGTTTAAGACATCAGCCATGTGGATCTATTTAGACTTAATGACATTTTTAAAAATAAGGGCTTTTTTTATATTTAGTTTTCCCTTGACTTCTTGTTCTTGAGAATGTTAACAAGGCTCAGAGTTAGGTAAATTTTTATTTTTCAGTATATGTAAAGTCTAATTAATTTTAAAATTAATATTTAGACCATGCTACTTGGTGTCCTGAGTGAGCAGAACAAGTTCACGAAAAAGAGGGTGATGCCTTGAAAGAATGAAAATACCTTGACTAAAATGTGCAATAATTCCTATTTGATGACAGGAACCTCTACATTCAGTTGAGTCAGAAGACTGGTCTTAGGCTGAGAAAACAATTAATATAAGATAATGTTTTATTGCTCTTACATAAATTATTTTTTTTAGGTGCCTCTAGGAAACAATGTCAATGTCACCATTTCAAATTTAAATGCTATGTCTTCATACATTGTTCAGCTCAGATGCATAACCAAGGATGGTCTCAGCTGTGTTTGCGTTTGGAGCAAAGAGATTTTGGTCCCACACAGTAAGTGAAATGTAGTTTCATCCTACTGCTAGTAAGTATGAATGTAAAGACTTTTCCAAATTTTGTGTCATATGGAATAGCATTTTCAGACACTCTTGAAAAAATGAACATCAGAATTATTAATCTGAGTGCATGTCTCCATCTTTTTCCATGTTTACCAGAACTTATGAGCAAGCCAAGAATATCATATAATGTAACTACACAAGTCTCTCCAGGAAGAAGAAGTGTTCTTCTTAAGTGGGAGGTAAGGCTCACTTTGAGTCTGGATACCTTCTGTTATGTATATGCTATTTATTTACTTATTGCATTGCAGGAAAAAAACAGACTTTCTCATTGTATTGAGTCTACACTTGATATGTGAAAGGCATTGGATATTGTATACCTGCTGCAGAATTCATTGCATCTATATGCTGATGATTTAGCTGCAAGAAACTAACAAGTAAAAATTACATCAATTTATAATCTTGAAAAATTACTAAAACTTCCCTTCTTCTCCAGGGAAAAACATGTTTTCATTTTAAGAGCTTCCAGCTTCATCTGAAATTCCTCACAAGTCATGTCTCTGCCTTTCAAATTATTAAATGTCTTCCTGCCTATGTTACTCCAAAATTATCCAATTATTTCATTAAGATAACCCAGCCTCACAGCTTCATGGTATCTACACACTATTAATTTTGTCCAGAAATAACTGACAATCTTGATATCAGAAATAATCCTTGAAGAATTTACAGGCCATCATGTATTAAGGTTCTGCCTATATTACAATAATTTCCATTTCTGTGTACTCATTTTCCAATCTCTTATTAAGATTATTACAGTAAAATAATGAGTGAACCAGCACCAGAAATTTCTACCAATGGATATTTAACACGTTCCAAATTGGTAGCATAATTACTAGGATTTCTCTTTAAAGAGGCTACATACCTAACCAACCCCTAGTAGATGAGGATACCCAGAGGGATAAATTTCAATTAAACACCTCTCATTAACTTTCAAGTTCCTGATAATGAGGGATATGTTCCACTGAAATGTAGAGAACGTTACAGCTGCTTCACTGCTGTTATTACTAATTGCTTACACATAACTAAGATCTCAGTTGAGGAAAATTCTTAATCCTATACTTAAATCCTCTCAATTTAAGCATGCTTTTAATTTTAAGGAAATGCTTTGCTTCATTGCTTCCTAATGACCTAATTAAAACAGTATGATTATATCCCCATCATTAGAGGTTACATTTTGTTTATACAATTAAATTCCTCTTGATTTTCTGCGTGGGACATAACAGCATTTATAGAATAATAATGTTTTTCCCCTCGCTAGGTAGCACAAAGTGAGAATGTCCTTGGATATTTTGTTAATGTGGAAAGAATACCCAACAGCTGCAGCCACCCACCAAATCACATCTCTCTCAAAGACAGAAAAATTCTTCTTAATATCTCCATGGCTTACTATAGATTTAATATTTCTGCCTACAATGAAGCAGGAGAATCTCCACGAGCCATCTACATTGTCCCAGAATTCCCTGTAAAAGGTACTTACCTTATTATCTATTCACCATAGTGGTGGGGAAGATTTATGACCAATCTCTGAGGTTACTTTTTGACAAACTTTGGGATAGGTGAAAGCACTCTCTTGAACATATATTAGGCTAATATTTTTACATACTTGGAGTCAGAATTGTTTCTTAAGAAGGCACTTCAGTAGACGTTAACAGGCTAGCAATCTAATGTTCATTTTAACGCCTCTTTCTTTGTCAAGCTAGAGAAAGTACCATGTGATGGATCTACTTAGGAAAGTGGTTTATGAACTGTCCTCAATATCAAGTAGGTGCCAGTGGTTTAAAAAACGTTCACAGAACTATGTGAAAGTCTAAGTTCTTGAGCTAAGTAAGTGTTAAGTGACCTGTTACTGTCCTTTATTTCAGGGTTACTCCAACTGGCACATAGGAAAAAGAATAGACAGGAGGTACACATCACATTAGGACATACATGTCACATTCTAATGAAGATGTAAGCTTTTCTCAGGCCTAAATAGACAGTATTTTCATTTAAAGAATAAAACTTATTGTATAATGTCTTCCTTATAGTATAAGCTAGTTTCATGTGTTATAGTCTTGAGGTGTGGTTATGGCAATATAAGAAGAACGTCTCTTACAAAATAAGGGTTTTTTCTTTAATTAAGCTATAGCATTCACAATAAATCTGCAGGTACCCTTGTTGATCTTCAGACAGCTGCAAATTATTGCTTACCCAGAATTTTCTAACACTCCCCTTATGCTGTTCTCATTTTCCTTCCAAAGAGGTAACAGCTTGATTTTGCCCTTACATTTCAGTCCCTTGGCTCTTGTCTGATAAAATATATCCTACCACTTCAGGCCACCTTTTGACTGACAATTAGCTGTCTACTGAGCCTCTGAGCCTGTATTTCATGGCTTTCTCTGGATGCCTGTTTCTGTTTGATTGTATTTCAGTGCAGCTTCTCTGTCATGAATTACTGAGAGGACACTTGCATTAAGTGCATTCTTAAGATAAATTCCTTCTCAGCACACACAGCTTTTTCTCAGCTACTACAGTCATTTTCTTTATAGAATCACAGAATCAAATACTTTGGAAAAGACCTCTGAAATCACTGAGTCCACCTTGCAACCCTATAAATAAGACCATGGCACTAAAGTGGCACATCCACTCTTCTCTTAGACATCTCTAGGGACAGTGACTCCACCACCTCCCTGCACAGCCCATTGCAAGGTCCAATCTCTCTTTCTGTGAAGAAATTCCTTTTAATGTTGAGCCTAAACCTTCCCTGGCACAGCTTAAGACTGTGTCTCTTGTCCTATGGCTCTTAGCTTGGGAGAAGAGACCAGTCCCCACCTGGCTACAGCCTCCTTTCAGGCTGGTGTAGGGAGTGGTAAGGTCACCCCTGAGCCCCCTTTTCTCCAGGCTTAACAACCCCAGCCATCTCAGGCAGCCCCAGCTTCATCAGACAGCCACAGCTCCCTCAGAACTAATTTGCCTTTCTTATATTCATTTCCAGACAGAAGATAAAATGGAGAATGTTTATGTCTCTCACAAGGCCCACTTCTTATCTCAAAATGGCAGGTTGCCCTTCTCCCTCCTTAGTGTCAGTCAGAAGGTCTTTCCTACTTTGATAGTCTGTCTTTAAAAGTATCAAAATCTTTGAGATCCTTTCAGAAAATTCAAAATATATGGAATTTGAAGTCATCTAGCTATGATCTCTCATTAGCCTCTTCTCCTTCACCCCTGTTTAGGCAAGCACTATCTCAGAGTTATATCTCACATATAGCAGCTACTGGTGGCTCACAGGAGGTTATTTAGCAGCACCCTTAGACTTCTTCCTGAGGCTTGGAGTAGCCACTTAATTTCAAACAATCAGAAATCAGGAAAAGTCTTGAACAGCAATCAACACTGTAGCCCCCAGACACCTGTGCAAAGTAGTAAATGCTAAGTTTCCTCTATCGAAATACTAGTGTAAACCTTACTCTGATAAGTAAGTCACTTCCTATGGTAACTGCTTAATGAATAATCTTTTTAAAAAACAGAATAAAAGGGAGAAAGAAAGAAAGAACAATAGAGGAGAAAACTGCTTTCCCATTTATTCACCTTTAATTTATATATTTGTTCACAGACTTGCCTGGTCAAATCCATGTCAAAAGCCAGGGAACTAATGCAGTCGTCACGTGGACTCCAGAATACAATCCAAAATGTTTTGTGGTTGACTGGGGCACTGGTAAAGAGGATATGCAAATGAAAATAATAACTACAGCTACCAGAAATTTCACATTAGGTAACAGCAACCACCACACCTTCTATGGAGGCACCCTTCCATTTCTTGGTTATTTTTGGTTGGGCAGAGTAGGATTTTTGTTGTTTTTAAAGGCAAACTGAAGATCCATCCAGATAAGTACAGCTCTTAATACTTGTCCAGTACTGAGTCATCATTTAATGCTTAGCAACATTAAGGCAGATAAAAAGCAGAGTTTTCATTAGGGCTCTCTGGATACTACGGGGCAAGAAATGCAGCTAAGGTACTGATACAATGCCTCTCCTTGTCCACATGCAGACATATTCATTACTGGCTCACAAAAAGCTTTTCATCTTGTACCTAGATAAGCTTATCTTTCAATATAAACTGCCCTGTTACAGACCCCCTAAGATTAATTTCTATTTTCATACCAATGTGTCAAATATTTATACCAAGACTTGTCAAAGCCTAAGTTCTCAACTGCAGTATTCTGTTTACCATGCTAGACATGATGGACTTCAGTCAGGGATGTTTTTTTGGGACAGACATTGAAAATCCTGATTAAAATCATTTTGGTAACACTTGAAAAGGCCATTTAGTGCTGGTTTTTATGTACAATACAGAACATTTAGCTTCAGAGTTCTACAGAGTCTTCTAGGGAGTGCACTGTTTACCTTGGTCCTTCTGCAACATCTGTAGTGCCATCTAGGCACAAAAAAACTAGTTACATCTACGTTTTTTGCTTGGGTTTATATATTCTAGCTGAGTGGGAAGTACCTATCCCTGAAATAAGATAACTACAGCCATTTTAGTTCCCAATTTCTCCTTCACCAGCTAAAGGCTCCCAGAGGTTGACAAAACACATCTGTCATCTTTTGAAAGAAAACCCATGTTGTGTCCCATTCTGGCTTTGAAATAGCTTCCATAAAGCATCTAGAGACACTGAAGAAGGATGTTACATATTTTGCACTCAGTGTAAAGCACTATACACTTATGCTATGCTGTGAGTCTCAGAAAGCAAGAACTATATAGAAAATCTAGGAAGCTGTTGCCTCTCCTGTTTATCTTTATAATTTATAACTTTTCAGTGAACCTTGACATACTTTTATTTGTTTTCCAGACAATTTTCAGCCATATAAGTTGTACAAAATAATGGTACATGCCTCTGATGTGTGTCAGTGTGAAAGTTTCATGAGACATGAAAAGACTTTTGGAGTGACACACTTTTACTCCGTTGAAGGAGGTATTTCTCCCCTTTGTATGACCTCACTATCTATATTTCTTCTTGTTTCCTATTTGCAGCAATAAAAGGAAGGCTACACAAAATCTCTTTTCCAGGTGACTGAACAGCTTTTATTCTTAGCAGTTATGTCCTGGCAGTGAATGACCTGAATGCTGTTCCTTACTGACAAGTCCACAGAAACATTTTTATTATGTGTGACATTACCAAAAATAACAAAAAATGAGTCTCAATGTGGCTCAAATTTAAATTAAATCAGATTTTCCAATTGTAATTTTGTAGTGTCTTATATTACAAGTTGAAGTTAGAATGGCTGTTGGAGTAAAATATTCATAATGAGACAGCCACAATTTCTACCTACTTCGGTATTGCTTAAGGTGAGGGATTTTACTCTATGGGATTCTGCCTTTCTCTTGCACCCTTTACACTGTGTTTATAGTATCTAGAATCTGACAAGAGCTGTCTTGGAAACAGCTAGTTTTCGTTCAGTCTTGTATTCCATTGCACAGGTGTTGATGCAGAGCTCAAATATCTGCTTTTTTAAAGTTCCTAGGACCGGTCCTCCTAATGTGACAATTCTGAATATCACAAAGCATTCTGCAATTGTGAAGTGGACCCAAATAGCTGCAGAAGACCATTTGGGCTTTCTCCAGGGATACAGGATCAGTTACACAGATTCATCCAGGAAAAAGTCTCCACGTAAGTCACCATTGCCAGAACAAAGCAGCAGCTCAGAGTCAAGAAAGAAAAGCTTCATTCAGACCATTAAGTCTACTGAGTTATTTACTATTTCTGTGCAAATTGAGTGCTCTGCTCTCAAAGGTCAGCTCCTGGTTAGACTTTTAATGCTCTAGAGGCTCTCACAAACACTTAAAATTTTCTAAATATTATCTCAAATTAAATATTTTTATTTCCTTAAAAATTACATTTCTAAGACTACAGCAGAATTCTCTAGGAACACTTAAAGGAAGACATACATTTTCAGTATTGCAATTCCAGTCACAACACTTTTATGTTTCACTGCACCTCATCCAAGCCTGATGAATCCTGAACCTTTCTGTAAGATGTAAGACATGCTTTATTACATTTTTCAACTCAATTAGCATTTTGTATTTCTTACCAGTTTCCAAAGACACAATTATAAATTTAATTTTTGAAACACTTTCTTAATTCATAGTTTTTATGTCTAAGTTTGGACTTGATAACCTTAAAGGTCTTTCCAACCTTAACAAACTACAACTGATGAAACTTTGAAACTTCTACACACTGGAATAAAATATTAGTTGTGAATTCAAATCACTTGAGTTTTCAATTTTTAAAAAATCCCCATATTCTTTTGATAAACATTTTCTTTCTGGTATGGAGTGGAAAATCTCTTTGCCATAAGTAATAATACATTAACTTTGTACATACTGACTTTCAAATTAAACTTAAGATATGCTAGGAAAGACAAATATCACCTAAGAGATGACAAAGGGAGATGGTAAGAGTTCTATAATTCACGTTGATCTATGCCTTTAGAGAACCATAAAAAAAATCTCCTGGAGATTCTATTCCACCTCAAATACCTATCTGAAATCACAAGAGGAGGCAGAATGGGAGCATCCAGGACTGAACCTAATTTCTTGGGTTTTTTTCCTCTGCCTTAACCAGTCACTACAGCAGTGAGATGGCACCCAATTGCCAAGTTTTCCAGGCAGGAAATATAATTTTACTGGAGAACCTGGGGGAAAGAAGTCCATAGACTACAGCATCACGTCCACTTCTGTGACGATGTTAAATCCACAGTGGTAAACTTGAGAAGTAATTTCTGCCCCATTAAAGGCATCCTTACAACATGGCTGTTTGTACATTATTCTGGCCAAGGGAAAAGTCCACCAGAAAAGAAAGGCTGAGCTGAAAGCCCCACAAAGCAGGTAAAGCAGAAAGCAGAAAAGCAGAGAAGCAGAAAGCCCTGTTTCTGTACTGAATGGCGAGCAACAGCACTGGCATAAATCAAGCTGAGCAACTACTGACAACTGGAGTGAAAGTGTATGATAAGGGCTAGTCCTAATATTGACTGTTACTGCTAACATAAAAACAACTGTTCAGCATGTTAGATATATTTTTCTCTCATGAAATATACACAACCTTCTGTATTCATCATCATCTGTGATGGTTTGACCCTGGCTAGATACCAGAGCCACTGGATGCCAGAGCCACTCTATCCCCTCTGCAGGTGGACAGGGGAGAGAAAATGTAACAAAACATTCACGGGTTGAGATAAGGACTAGGAGACATCACAGACTACCATATGGCCAGAACAGATTTGGGAAAATTGTTGATATTTATTGCCGATGAAATTCAGAGTAGGATAATGACAAGTGAAACAAACCTTTAAAACACCTTTCTCCATCACTGCCTCCTTCCCAGGCTCTAGCTCTCCCCCACCAGCAGCACAGGGAGACACAGGGAGTTACAGTCAATTCATCACAGATAGTTTCTGCCATTGCTCAGGGAGAAGAGTCCTTCTGCTCCACTGTAGGTTGCCTCCCATGGGAGACAGTTCTCCATGAGCTTCTCCAGCATGAGTCCATCCCATTAGCTACAGTTCTTAACTAACTGCTCCAGCATCCACAGTGTTCACTTCCTACAGGATTAAGTCCTTCAGGCACAGCCTGCTCCAGTGTGGGTCCCCCACAGGGTCACAAGTCCTACCAGGAAACCTGCTCCAGCATGGGCTCCTCTCTCCATGGGTCTGGAGGTCCCTGCCAGGACCCTGTTCCAGCACAGGCTTCCCACAGGGTCACAGCCTCCTGTCAGCACCCACCTGCTCTGGCCTGGGTCTCCTCCAGGGGCTGCAGGGGGATCTCTGCATCCCCAGGGACCTCCATGGGCTGCAGGGCACAGCTGCCTCACCATGGTCTGCACCAGGGGCTGCAGGGGAACCTCAGCTCTGGTGCCTGGAGCATCCCCTGTCTCTCCTTCACCAGCCTTGGTCTCTGCAGGGCTGTTCCTCTCACATATTGTCGCTCTGCTCTTCTCTGGCTGCAATTACATTTGCACAGTAACTTTTTTCCTTCTTAAATCTACCACAGAGGCATTACCACCATTACTAATTGGCCCAGCCTTGGCCAGCAGTGCATCCATCCTGGGACCAATTGGGATTGGATCTGTTGTACCTGGGAAGCTTCTGGCAGCTTCTCACAGAATCCACCCCTGTAGCACCCCTGCTACCAAAACCTGTTCATACAAACTCAATACAGCCTTACTGTGTTAAAAGCTCATGCTTTTAACCTCTGGATTTAAAATGTACTAAATGTAATAAATATTTAGGAGAAATCTTATACCCATCCAAAGAACTTCTGCACAGTCTGGTTTCATCCAGATGAGGATCAGGGCATTGAAATTTTGCCTTTTCCCCAGTCAGCTACACTGATACATGCTCAGCCATGAGAGTTCATCTAATCATCTCCTCAAACCTCTTGCATTTCAGCTGTTACTCTCAACTCTTCTGTCACAAGTTACCATCTTACGGGACTGAAGGGAAAGACCACCTATCGTGTGCAGATTTCAGGATTCACTAATGCTGGAGAAGGACCTCTGACTCTTTCACAACCTTTCAGCACTCCAAAATATGGTACAGTGGAACTATCTATGCATCTGCATTACCCTGCATGGATCTTTGCTTTACAGTCTCTCTATGCTCACTCACAAGATTCATTATTCAATCCTCAGTTACTGAGAGCAAACACAAAAAATTGTTCCTCTGCAAGAGGTAAACTTTGTGTCACAGAACTACTCTGTCTGTATTTCATTACCTAGTATACAGGGAAGACTTAGCTAGGGTTCTTCATCTCTGAAACCTTTTCTGACCTTCTTGTGCTAGCTATGTGCACGTATCTTTATTTATTGACAATTACTGTCTAGATTTCAGCAGCTGAAATTTCTGCCTGTGACTGGTAATGTTGAATTGTCTGCTCTTCGCAAAATCCTGAGGAATCACATAAAATCAGCTTCCTGAGGCACTAACTGCAAAACAAACAAACAAACAAACAAACAAAAACAAAAAACAAAACAAAAAAAACACAAAAACTTAAGTACCTTTCAATTGTTCCAGATGTTGGTGAATACTAATCAAAGTATATTTTGCTTCCTGAAAATTTAAGTATATTTTAAATAACAGGTCCTTTAGTTCACTGGCGAAAGTTCGCTTTTCTCAGGTGTGCCTGGATAGGCTAAGACCAATACAGTAACATTTAAAGAGTCTAAAAATCTTAAAATCATATAGGTTTGGCTAAACTTAGTCTTTCAAACATTTTTAATACTTCATCAGTTAAACTAAAACTAACACTGCAACAGATTTTTTTTTGTTTGACCACAGCTTCCCTTAAAGAAGATTTCTAAATAGAAAAAGAAAAGAAACTGCTAAGATTGTATCAGTAACCTGTGATATTCAGAGACAGAAGTGTGGAAATGGTTGGTCCCCACAGCAGATTTTTGTATTAAGTGAAGGAGGTATAAAAACATACAACTGAATAGTCAAAAGTGTAAAGCAGAGATAAAAACAAAAGAAATTTAAAATCTTCCTTGAAATTAACAGGATTTGCACCTCTCCTCCCCCCACTGAAAACTTTCTCCTGTCAACACCAAATATTAAAGCTTGGTGCTTTTCTTCAGGACTCTATTTCACTCATCCTATCAAATATATATTTGGAGAGTATTCAATTTTCAGTAAAGCAACGAAATTCAGAGTTAAATTAATACATTTAAAAAATTCGAGTAATTACTCTGAATTTAAACATTATATCCACTATTTTTGCATTCCCCAAACATTTCACAGGTTATTTAATCCATTAGAAGAATCTCGGGTTTCTTTGCTTTAAAAAACGAATTTCAGCAACAAAGCAGTTTGCAAATTTCCAAAATAGTTTTTTTTAATGTTAGGTAGCTGTTTGGTACGACCAAAA
>VXBN01003823.1:321873-359789 GCA_013397395.1 Sinosuthora webbiana | reverse complement strand
AAAAAACCACCACCAACAACAACAAAAAAAACCCCACACAAAACAACCTAGGAGCACAGAGGAGCCCCATGTAGCACTACAAAACAGTGCTTAAATTTGTACATTTGTAGTGATATTGAACACTTTGAACCTAGATGAGATGCCCTCATTTCTATTGCCTTCTTGATTTGTAAGAAAGGACTCACCAGCCAGCTAAACACTCATCTTCACAGGATCAGCAAGAGATCCAGTAAATTGACAGCCACAGCCTTTACCTCCAGCCACAGCCTAAGCAGAGGCAAAAAAGCTAATGAGGTCTAGATTTAATTTCAAAACTGAAAAATGCTGAACCCAACACTAAGGCAGAGTGATGGACTTCTTAACCTCTCAGCCTCTCTTAGAGCTTTGTTGAGGCTTTTTTTTATGGAGGTGAGATACTGTATGTAATGGCTCCCAGAATGAGCCAAACCCAAAACAAGCAGGAAAGAGCAGGAGTTGTGTTGTCTCCTCAGAGCTCCTTCCAGACTACCAGCACCATTGCACATGGGCTGAATGCAACAGCATCTTGCATTTTGTTTTCAGGGGAAAGGAAACTTCTAAATCTAAGCCCAGAAGTGAATACTTACTGAAACAAACTTCTTCCTATATGCCCCCAAGCCTTCAAGGAAGATGGAGGTGTTGTGGAAATGATGACAAATTAGACGTGTAGAAATACTAAATGTATAGATTACATGTACAGAAGCAACATTGCCAGAACTTTCACAGTTCCTTTGTCATTAAACAAAGATGCTAATCATCATTAACTCAGCATTTCAGTGTAGACCACCAAGTTTGGTCTCCAGCTTTTAATTAGCATTATGCTTAAATGTCTCTGTAGAACGCCTTTTTTGATGGTTAAAAAAAGTTAATATGCTATGTATGAATAGTAATTTAAATGCATAGGAAATGTCAGTCATTTAACCTGATGTTAAATGTAAAATCCTTCTTTACAGGCTGAAAATATCATACTGGCCCAGTGTACCAAGCCCAAAAAACAGCAGTGCACTCCAAGATATGGCAAGTACTCTTCTGACACGGGAGATCCTTGATTAATCTATAATGCTAGTTATCTGTCCTTTCACATTTCACTCTAGAAAATGTCTAATATCAATTGCTTGGAAGCCAGAGTACTATTTAAAATACAGGATGGGAGGTGGTTTTATTAAGGCATAGACTGTATATACTTTTACTTAAATTTTATTTAATTTTATTTAAATTTAATAAAGGTCTCAGACTTTTTTTGAATACACTGTAGAGCATTTTTAAAGGCATGGTTCTTAAAAGAACAAATCAGATCTGAATGGGGGCAGGGAGCAAATCTTTCTATATTCTGTACATTCATTCAATTTCTAGTTGTTCCAAGACTGAACTGCACCACTTTAGTTGGGCAACATAACAACTTTTGACAAAAACACAAAAAAAAAATCCAAAAAGGCGGCAAGACGACTTGTTGTCCAGACAGGGGATTATTTAACAAAATTAAGTCAATGATACATACCATGCTACAGAGCAACAGGAGGAACTGGAGACACTGTCATTACGGAGATGTGAAAATCAATTATCAAAAACTAAAATGTCAGTCAGTCACCCAAGTCAGTCTCCTGTTCTTCACATGTAGGCAAGATTCTCTGAAGATTCGTCTTCTTCACCTATTGCCTCTTTCAGAAAGAATCATAGCATTGCTCTGTTGTTTAGAAAAGACCTCCATGATCATCCAGTCTAACCATTAGCCAGCACCAGTGTGTTCACCAGTAATCCATGTCCCCAGGTAACACATGTAGACGTTTTCCAAACACTTTCAGGAATGGTGACTCCACCACATCCCTGAACAGCCTGACCACCCTTTTAGAGAAGAAGTTCTTCCTAATATCCAATCTAAACCTTTCCTGGTGCAGCTTGAGGCCATTTCGTCTCATCCTGTCACTTGTTACCTGGGCAAAGAGACCAACTCCCACCTGCAGCCTCCTTTCAGGCAGGTGTAGGGAGTGATAGGGTCCTCCCTGGGCCTCCTTTTCTCCAGGATCAACACCCCCAGCTCCTTCAGCTGCTCCTCACAGGACTGCTGCTGCAGACCCTTCCCCAGTTCCACTGCCCTTCTCTGGATAGACTCCAGCACCTCAATGTCCTTCCTGACCTGAGAGGCCCAGAACTGGACACAGCACTCGAGGTGTGGCCTCACCAGTGCCCAGCACAGGGGGACAATCCCTGCCCTGCTCCTGCTGGCCACACCATTGCTGATCCAGCCCAGGATGCCATTGGCCTTCTTGGCCCCCTGGGCACAGCCTGGCTCATGTTCAGTCACTGTCACCAGCACCCCCAGGTCCTTTCCAGCCCCTCTGTCCCAGCCTGTGGAGCTGCCTGGGGCTGTGGTGACCCAAGGGCAGGACCCAGCCCTGGGCCTTGTTGAACCTCCCACCATTGGCCTCAGCCCATGATCCAGCCTGGCCAGATCCCTCTGCAGAGCCTTCCTGCAGAGCCTCCAGCAGATCAGCACTCCCACCCAGACTGGTGCCACCTGCAAACTGCCTGAGGGTGCCCTCCATGAGATCACTGGTGAGGATGTTAAACAGAACTGCCCCCAGCAGGGAGCCCTGGGGAGCAGCACCCATGACCGGCCACCAGCTGGGTGTGACTCCCCTCACCATCACTCTCTGGGCCCGGCCATCCAGAGAGTTCTTTACCCAGTGAACAGTGCACCTGACCAAGCCAGGAGCAGCCTGGTTATCCAGGAGAATTCTGTGGGAAATGGTATCACAGATTTACTGAAGGCCAGGTAGACATAAAACCTATTTTAGATTTGGTAGCTTTGGAATTTAGGCTGCTCTTCATAAAAAAAATATGATAATGAAGGTACATATCATACAGATCTTTATTCAAAAGAAGGCAGAAGTTAACCATGCAGTGACGTCTACTTATCCCATTA
Source organism: Sinosuthora webbiana (assembly GCA_013397395.1). NCBI lineage: Eukaryota > Metazoa > Chordata > Aves > Passeriformes > Sylviidae > Sinosuthora > Sinosuthora webbiana. The sequence continues at coordinate 356,848 of VXBN01003823.1, read as the reverse complement.
CAAGAGAAAAAATAGAGATATTTTATTTGGTATTGCTGAGACTTCAAAGAAAAACATTCTCATTTCCTGGTCAGATCACAAATTGTAAAAAGAAAGAAAATAAAAAAAACATTACACACTTACTTATTTCTTACAAAAAAAACCAAAAAAAACCAACCAAACAAACAAACAAAAAACAAAACAAAACAAAACAAAGACACACACACAATAAAAAAAAAAAAAAGTAAATGAATTTAGAGCAAGTGAGTGCAGAGCAGCAGGGCAGGGGAAGGAAGGAGAAAAATCTAATAGCTATACCAGCCTGCCCATAATTTAAAAAACATTATGGCAAATGTGGGCAAACACAGAGCAATCTAGGTGGAAAATAAGGAAGCTTGGTGTTACCAACTGTTCTCCGTTTAACCATCCAGAATTTGCAAAATCTTGTTACCCCAGGTATACTCAGATCACAACAATGCATGAAGTTTAATAACAAACTGTTCATAGCAGCTGACACCTTAATCTTGTCTGGCTGCTGTTCAAGTTACTGTCTTTTCATAGTAATATATCTGCTAAATTTTTTGAAAGCTGTGTTCTCAGAACAGCACAGCATGAGGCTTATATTTTATCATCACTGCTTTTGGTCCCAAGAAAACACAAACCCAAGAAAAACTTTGATCAAATACTATGGGACTGGAGAAGATGGTGCTTTGAATTAGGGAAATAAGTATTTTCATTCTTATTTCTAAAATAAAGATGAGATGAAATGGATGAATTAGCATATTATTCTTTTTCCTTGCTTTGTCTCACAGACTAATTGGAAACCTGTTTCAAGGTCACTGCTTCAGGCCCTGTCAGACAATGATACCACCAGCCTTTTTGTCATAGAGCATGAGCCAAAGGCTGCTCCGACGCTGGACCTCTTCACAGACGGTGGAGAAGACAGCAAGGACAACATTTGCCACTCAGAAAAACCCAGCAGTGACGTACACATGAGCCCGAGGCACGAAGAAATCCCTGCAGAAGCAGTTACAAGTGAAGAAGACACTATTTCCATTGAAGCACCACTCCTGAGTGACTATGCCAGCATGGAGCTCAGCCAGAAAGCCCTGACGAGCCTGGCAGTGAGCATGTCTGACAGAACTGCTCATCCTCGTCTGGAAATGGAACTGAGCAGTAAGCCAGCACAGACCAAGCATAAGGTTTTGTTTGCCTCCCAGGACTACCTCAAACAAAGCCAGGTGGTACTTTTGCCATCTGGACCAAATTTCACGGGAGAAGACAATTAAACCTGAAGTGTCTTCATTATTTTCCTTACCATAAAATCAAGTTCCAAATCTTGTTATACTTCAGTGGAGCCACTGGGATCATATGGGACAGTGAGCATGTGACAATAGTTATCTCCACTATGGTAATTTTCCTTGGTGAAATAGATTGATTATACTATTAGATTAGCTATTTCACCTCAGTCATTCAGTGGAAAGTCCCACCATCTTCTCACAGGAAAAAACTTCCAGGGACTTATATGAAAAATCTTTCAGTAAAGTACCTCTTGCTTTGTATTTTGTTCCAGGACACTCAGGAGCCACTCCAGGCTTCCACTCTAAGCATGTCACTCTAAGCACACTCTACAATGTCATTGCAGATGTCAGAAAAATTCTCTACTCTCTATGACCAGCTTCAGATCTGATTTTCAGATCTCGTAAGTTCTTCAGAAAAAAAATCCAGCAAAAGTATCTCCCACTCCAAAGAAGCTCTCTATCTGGACAAAGGTGACCAGAGAAATTAGTGCAAATCTTTTGAATTAGGAATTGTTTGTTTCTTTATTTATCTATGTAAAACACCATTAGTGCTTTACATTCTAGAACTTTACAGCTTCAGTCGTTGTAGATAAATAGTGCTGCGTAAGTGAAGATGATAATTAGTTTCATTAACAGCACTGGAGTTGTTACTAGCATTAAATTAAGGCTTTTTCCTCCTACAATTGCCTACACATTCAGAAAAACCCATCCATAGTTTGTGATGAGGTGTAGGCACAGATGTGTTTTCACACTGCAATGACAATAACTGTTAAACAGACTTCAGGAGCTGAACAGATATTTCAGGTAGCCATACCTCCAAAAGAAAAACTGCATGGAAGAGGAGCCACTGGAATAGAGGGGATAAAAGGGTCTTCCTCCATATGCTTTCTATATCAATCCATCATGTACCTTCACAATGCAAGGAGTCTGAACCATTTTCTGGCTTACAAGGGTTTCTCAGCCATGAAATCTGCAGGCATTAATGCACTTATTGTAGAAGACCCAGTTTATTGTTGTTGTCTCAAGTAAAACACCATTTTGTTAAAATTGCTTTGTGGAGAAAGAAATTGATCAGCTGTATCATAAGCACCAGAGAATCCACAGATGGACATTTATTAAAATTCTCTCATTAAAAGTGAAGGATGATTGGCATTCACACAAATATTTCCACTCATACTAGGCAGTATGGAATATAGAATAGCCATGCTTGCAAAAACTCAGAGAAATTCCATTTCCCCACTTCACTGATTTAGTGAGAATCCAAAACAAATCCCAGTTTATTCATTTTCCTTATTTATATTCACTCTCTCTTCAACTACATATCTCTCTATCTGGTAAGACTTCCAGGAACAAACCTGTATTTCACTGTAGGCTATGCACTGTTTTGTTTTTGTTTTGTTTTTTTTTTCCTTAAAATTCAGGTTTTTTCCTACAAAGCAATGTTCATTTATGGTTGTTAAATCTTATAATTGAAACAGGGATGAGAGAATCACTCCCTAGAGATTGCACAAGTTTGGACAGTCTTTTAAATATCTTTCTTTTTTTTTTGAACTTTAATCTGATGAGTTTGCCTGATTTGAATTTAAGAGAATGCAAATGATCCTGATATTAGTGGAGCTATTTGTACATGTATTATCTAGTAGTGGTGTTGAAATGCTGTTACAGAGAATGAAGTCCTGATACATAATCTTTATCAAGTAGTCATAATTTGTCTATTTCCAGAATATAAGAGTTATCCATGCTCCTTTCTTAGAGTATTTCTTTAATTTCTGGTCAAAGAAACTTATTTTCCTGCTGCAGTTTGTACCTTCAATATCTTTACTCATCCCTGTAAACACTGAATTCTGCTTTCCTTACTCTGCACCTACCAAACCAATACATATTATTCTGTTATGGATAAAGTATGTATAAGAAAGTAAGCAGAACCAAACCAAAGGCTTGCAAGCAGTTTCAGTATATGAAACAGTCTTGATACATGAAACTCAACAGACAGCTTGGGCTTTTAACCTGGTGATTATCAACTCCACCATACTAGCCATTGTCTGACACCTTGCTAAAGAAAATTCATATAGCAGAACAGGAGAATTGTACTAGAGGCACCCATGGATATTAAACTGAAGGTATAGATGTGTCCTGCTTTCTGTGAGTTAAAAAGCTCACAATATATGTAATTCTTAATTGATCTCATTAGAGCAGTATTTGCACAACGGCTGTAAACAGCGCATTTGGGAGAAAAAAACAGATGAAAAATCCTGGTGTGGAGATCAGATATAAATTAAGAACTTGTCCCATCATGTATCCTTTGATAGCAAAGAAAGAACATTTTATGTGGAGAGAAATAGAAGAGTACCTCTGCTAAATAGTTTCATGCAGCCAAAAAGGTGGTTTAGTTGGAATAATGTACTTACTCTGGGACACAGGATTAGGAGACGTACCATGCTCAGGTCTTCAGGTCAGGGAAAAATAGATTTCTGTGGTGGTTTGTGCAAAGACACACACACAATTTTTGTTTTGTTTTTGGTTTTTTGTTTGTTAGGGTTTTTTGTTTGTTTGTTGTTTGTTTGTTGGGTTTTTGTGGGTTTTTTGTTTTTGTTTTTGTTTTTTGTTGGTTTTTGTTTGTTTTTTGTTTGTTTGTTTTTTGTGGAAGAATCTCTGTGGAGATTTTTAGTTCAGTTAGAAGGGTCCTACAGGAATCGTCTAGTTGTACTCCCTGACCTCTTCAGGCAGCATAAAAAAAAAAAAAAAAAGTGTGCATATACTGGTATATAGTGACTGCAGAAGCCTTCCTATAGAAATAAACGTGAGATAGTTTGTTCCATGTGCTACAGTAGTGTTCAAGTGGTTTGTGTAGTGTTTTTAGCTTCAGTATTCTTAGTTTCACTGTATGTTATGTTGAGTGAAATTGCAGAGGTGAAGGCTCAGGACCACAAAAGACAAGGTATTTTACAATTAAATTCTTGCTTATTTTCCACAGACAGCATAGCTCTGGATGATCACTATCAGCATTAATGAGAATTTAGACATGGTACAAGTTTAGAGAACTGTAGATCTGGAGGCACATCAGCATAGTGATTTATAGCATGGGATATTATACTGCAAGGTTACAGTACTTTAGCATTCTATATTTACAGAGAAAGGAAATTAATACTTAGTCTCTAATATAGCACAAAGCTAGGTTAGTACACATGCATTTTTCTGGTATCCAGAGTAGATGTTTTTCTTGTATGGAGATTTTTTAAAATTTTTTTATATATATGTATTTTTTTTTTATTTAGTGCTTGAAGTCAGACTACAGTGCAGCAGTTAGCTCTGAAAATTAACAGTGTCAGAGACAAAAAAAACAAGTACTCAACCTGGAACAGGAGATTGCAGCAACCACAATATTGTAGAGGTTTATTCTGTATTAGTTACCAAATTAATAATAATACCTACCAAGTATCTACAAATTCCCCCAGAATCTAAGCCTTTGAAGGTATGACAACCCTTAAAGCCACTTTTATGGCACAACAGTATCTGCACTCGAGCAGAGTTGTCTGGAAAGCAGAGAACACAGGGGCATCCTGTCAAGCCAAGTCAACCACAGTTACTGCTACAAAAACTGCTGAATGATGAAGCATTTAATGAAAGACCTCTAGTTACAAAAGATACTCTTGACTCTGCATCATAGGCTCTTGGTTTGCCTGTTTCTCTCTCAATGGCACTGTATGTCTGCTGCCTAAATGATGTTAAATGTGTTCTGGTACAATGTTGGTGGAATTTGCATGAACCTGAGTAATAAAACTGTGACAGCTTACACCACTCACTTCTGAGCATTCTTTATAGAAGACTGCTAAGACAAATCACTCCATGCCAGTGGTGTTGGGGTGAGAATAATCTTATCCTCATATCTATTTCAATTCTACAGCAGAAGCACCAGTTTGATAATAAAACTGAAACCAATCTGCTCTGCTAGAAATGGTCATTCCTATTACCCATCCTCAGAGACCCCTCCAGTGCTTCACAGGATCACTGAGGTTGGAAAAGACCTTTAGGATTGAGTCCAACTGCAAACCTAATACTGCCAAGCCCACCACTTAGCCACGTCCTTAAGAGCCTCCTGGGACTGTGACTTAACCAGTTCCCCTGGGTAGTGTGTTACAAGGCTTGGCAACCTAAACCTCCCCTGGTGCAACTTGGGGCCATATCCTCTCATCCTGTCACTTGTGAGCTGTGAGAATAAACCAACCCTCATCTCACTGCAACATCCTCTCAGGCAGTTGTAGAGAGCAGCAAGATCCCTTCCCTGAGCCTCTTTCTCTCCAGATTAAACATCCCCAGCACTCTCAGCCATCTTTGTAAGACGTATGCTCTAATTTCCTTCCACAAAGCCTTCCCCAGGCAAACTGGTGGGCTTATTACTTTACAGAAATGAACCCACAAAGGAAGTAATCTCGATTTGTTGAAATGGTACACAGGAATCACAAAGAAAAGTCCTGAAGAATGACAGACAAAGCTACTGACAGCCCTGAGAAGGAAAGAGATTGAATGGGTTCAGGTCCTTACTGGAGACATTGGATCCTAGGCAAGCTGGAGAGTAGTAGACATGTTATTGTACCTGAAAAATTACAGGCTGCAGCCAGTTTTTCATAGATTGCTAGCACAGAAGTGAATAACAGAACAATAAAGCTCTTACAGCTATTTTTTGGCCTTTCCCAAACAGTAATCTGGGGCCAGGTCCAGAGAGCGAAAGTTCTGCATCCAGGTGGTGGCCAGTCACTCGTGTTGTCCTATGGGGATCAGTGCTGTGCCCAGTCCTGTTTAGTGTCTTTTCTGATGATCCAGATGGGAGCATTGAGTCTGCCACAGCAAATTAGCAGATGACACTGATGTTTGGGTGGCAATGTTGATCTGTTGGAGGGTAGGAGGGCTCTGCAGAGTGACCTGGACAGGCTGGGTCAATGGGCCAAGTCCAACAATATGAAGTTTAACAGGACCAAGTGCTGAGTCTTACACTTTGATCACAGCAATTCCCTGCAGTGCGGCAGGCTGGGGACAGGGTGGCTGGACAGCAGCCAGGCGGAAAAGGACCTGGGGGTGCTGATTCACAGTGGCTGAACATGAGCCAGGGTGTGGCCTGGAGCAGCTGAGGGAGCTGGGGGTGTTTATCCTGGAGAAAAGGAAGCTCAGGGGAGACCTTATCACTCCCAGCAACTGCCTGAAAGGAGGCTGCAGCCAGGTGGGAGTCAGTCTCTTCTCCGAGACAACCACTGACACAGCAGAAGGACACAGCCTCAGACTGTACCAGAGGAAGTTTAGGCTAGACACCAGAAAAAAATTCTTCACAGAGTGGCTGGGCATCAGAATGGGCTGCCAAGAGAGGTGGTGAAGTCACTATCCCTCAAGGTGTTAAACACTGGATATGGTACTCAGTGCCATGGTTTATTTCATAAGGTGGCATTAGGTCATAGGTTGGACTTGATCTCCAAGGTCTTTTTCAACCTACTTGATTCTGTGATTCTGTAATTGCTACCGTTAAACTTTGCTGGCAGAGGTTCAAGCCAAGGTACTCAGCAATTAGCAACCATTGCCTTTCTTCTGAGGTGTAATTAAATAACCATTCTGGCATTCATTTCATGTCTGTGGCTACTGGGTATCACCAGAATTAGGATCCGTAAGATGCAATAATGCCCTTTTGGCATTACAGCTGTGGTTGCATGTTCAGGATCTGGTGGTTTAGTGGGTTACACAGTCTTGAAATGAACTTGGCCTGTGTGACTTTTGTGTGTTATTTTCAAGTGCTACCCACTCACTTTTGGAAAGGAAGTTACATGTGTTTCTGCAACTTTTAATTATCACAGCTGTGTCAAAGAAGCTGTAATTGCCAATGCCCACACAACAGACACAGGTGAGCTGTTTATCTGGGCAAAGACTGTACAGTAGCTTTTCAACACAACATAGGTCAGAAATTCACCATTTAAAAAGAAATGGTGTTTAGTCACATTGAAGTTCTAACTAGTTATGCTGGGTCATATTCTCTTCCACTGCTGTAAAGCACTTATGAAAAAATGAAGAGAAAATTTACATTGAATGCACTGGTTCAATGAAAATTGACATTAAGGATCCCACTATGAAAAAGAATACAAATATTTCCACTACTGAGAGATTCTGTGGATGTTGAGAAAATCCCTAGCTCCAAAACCAGTTAAAATAGTCCAGTAGCATGTGATTCTATTCACTTTGTTTCAATGCTCATTCTGACTTTTGTCAGAAGGCCCTCTGGATTTCACAAAAAAATAAGAAAAGCAAAGGGCTGGTAGTATACTTGAATTCACCTTATATGTAGGCTGTATCTCCATTGGAATGCTTGAGGAGTCTGCAGTTCTAAAAGGGGTGGTGTGTGTACTCATAAATTCATTATACAATTGCTCTGAAGCCATTTGCTCTAAGAATGTGTTACTCTGACATTTTCTAAGCATCAGGGTTTCTCGACTGTTTCCATATTTGTATATTTGCAGCTGCAGGGTTGCAGTGAACTTTAAATAAAGTCCTCAGTCCACCAAATATTTCACTGACAAATAGTCAGTCTGTTTTGTTTATAATATTGTATGTGACTCATTTTCTACTCTCCAGACATGATGAAAAGGTGTGCTGATCCTAGGACACAGAGAAGTAACACTGGAGATCCAGTCACAAGCATAAAAGAATATAGTTTTTCAACTTCTAAGGACAGTTATTTTTCGGATTTGTTTCCTGTTTGGTTTGCTTTTTTGGGTGGGTTTTTAGTTTGGTATTTTTTTATAATATGGTTTGGTTATTTATCAGCTTCAAGGAGCAAAAAGGATGAAAGACACACTGGTTATTTCTCCTTGCAGCCCTATACTTGCACTGTCTGTCCTTCCAGCAGCCCAGTATGTCTTGGAAATGCAACCAGCTGTGCTGCCCAGGTGGCACAGTTTTGCCCACTGGCATCATGGTATTCTGCCTAACGCCATGTTACAGAATCCAACCTTACAGTCCCTGTTCCTTTTCTTTGCTGGCAAAACTGTCATTGCAGTCATAAACTGCACTACGGCAAGGACTACAGAGGTCTGATTTACTTTGTTTTCTCCTTACTTAAATAAAAGCACCTTCCTGCTGTCAGGCATTCTAATTTACCTTCCCCCCTCCAAAAGAAAAAGTTCAAACAAATACATTTCATCAATTAACTAAGTGCTAAAGGCAAACCTCCAACCTACATCAGCTTCAGTCCCCGAGTGCTGGTCCAAGGCATCAGGTAATGAACTGGGCATAACATCAAAGTCAAAACAAACCTATTGCAGATATGACTAAAAATGCCCTGCCACCTGTACATGGAGTATCTCCTATTAATGTATAAGTAGGTACATCACTTTCCAGTCCATTCTGGCAGATTACTACTGCATTAGAGTACAAAATTAGCAGTGGTAGAGTATTAAAAATAGCGGTGCTTTGCAATAGGCTTGTAACAAAGCCTGTAGCAGACTCACTGTCTAAATACACAGTATCTCAAACACTGCCTGAAATCTTACTGTGATAGCTCAGGAGGGGGTGCTCCAGGACCGAGTTTTGTACTGCAGTGCAGCATAACCTAACTTCCAGAAGATGCTCTTCCTACATCAGCTGTCACACTTTCTGAAATTCCAGGACTGATTCTGGTTTAAATATTTTTGTTTCTCCACTGTAATCCCCTCAACAATCCTTCAGGGGCTTGAAGCTTTCCTGGAGGTTTCTCTCTTGGATCACACAACAAATTGTGATCTGGAAATTCTTGGTAAGTGATACACAGAACCATTTTTAAAAAGGAGGATTTCTGGCTTGATTCAAAGCATTGTGCTGGAAAAGGTAACTTTTTAAGAGCAGCACACCATGAATTTTCTGAAAAGCTTGTGTTAAAGGTTATAAATTTAGAGTAGTAAAGCTACATCTCTGTATAAGCACTAAATCAGAAGCCCACCTAAGAACCCATCTAACAGCAGGGCCTAATTGCAAATTACTTTCATTCCTCTAACACTGCAACCACTAGACATTAATTCATGATTTACTTATCTGGTCTTCCAATCCGTCTCTAAGATACCTCAGTTCATAGCTCACAGTACACAAGTTCACACCTTCATAATACAAAAGGGAATGTGGAGACTGAACTACAAACACTATTTACCCCGTCCCCTAACCCAAAACTCCTCCTCCCCCCAAACGTTGTCACAGCTTGCAAGTAGCTAAGCATCAAGTTTACATGGTATGAACAATCATCATATCCAGATGTTTGATCACTAATGTTAGGCATTTTGTATCTCAGAGGTCTGTCTACAAATCAGAAGATGAATCAACAGTGGTACCAGCAGGCTTGGACAGTTACTCCTCACCTCTTTATAACAGGAGACAGAGCAGGAATGAGGCTTGACTGCTTTTATGTAGCTCTTGAAAACTAGGATTTGGAAGGCTGACACAGCTTCTAAAATAATAGTTCTTACTTTCATAGACTTAATAGATCTCTAGTTGTCTCTCTTGATAAAAAGCATAAAGGCAAAACTTGCTAACCTTACAGGCAGATGGCAGAAGCCATGAAACATGATCACCTCAGAAGAGATATACTACTCTCTCCATTTGCAGTTATAGGACGCTGTTGGAATAGTTACAGATCTGACAGAACAAAATTATTTCAAAAAGTAGTGGAATTCATATGCTTTATTATCACCTACTGAATTACATCTGTTCTTTCAACTATAAATTTGCCAAGGTAAAAATGACCAAAAGGAATCTGACTTACTAGAATGAATTAACTTATTCAATACTTGGCTACCATTTNAAAAAAAAAAAAAAACACCACAAATGCCCATTTCTAATGCATTCAGTGCAATGCAATGACCCAGGTCTAACACTTTCTTCCACCAGAAGATTCTGAAGCATACTTCCAGTTAATTAATTCAGCATTGACACACTTTGGTTGAACAGAGTAGAGTACTCCAAGTTCTGATATAAAATTAGAAGAGTGAAGAACAGAGTATTACAGTGACTTACTGTGTGTCCCACATTATCTGAGAAATGGCCCTATAAAGCAGCCTCCAGCTCCCCCAGGCTCATACATAATATATAGCTGTCACCTATCCATTCTCTTTGGAACCAAACAAAACACACGTATCACAGTTCTGAGGATCTTAGTGAATGAAACGATCTGATACAAATGAAATTTGGATAGATCAATTAACACATTTGCATTTACAATTAGCATGAGTACCCTTCACCATCTTATGTAGAGGCTGGCCCCTCTCCTCTGTAATATACAAGTTTGAACCATTACGAAGTTGTCTCAATGCATTTCTCAGATCTGTTTTTCCCTGCTTTCACAAGAGAGGAACAGCATGGTGAAATGCACTTTGCAAGACGACAGACATGGTGACTAAATCACCTGTGGTAACTAAATCAGTGGGAGCTAAGCTAGCCATGAGTTTCATTACAGACACGACCAATCTCAAAAATCATAGTATCAGATCACTAATGAGCAAGTTAGTCTGTTGAGAAGAACATCTCAAACTTTTGCTCCCTAATCATTGCTATTTAGGCTCTTATAAATTATACTAAGTAATTGAGAAGCTTAAGGCATTGAGAAGTAAATTTTAGTATGAAATTATCCATGGCATAAACTGACAGGTACTGTTAGTGTCAGAAGCTCTGCTTGAACTCCTGATTCCTACTTTGACAGAGTCAAATACAGTTACATTTTGTAATTTACTGTTTGAAAGTGAGACACTCTCTCTGGTGAAACTGTAGTAGTTTCCTGAGCAGAAGAAAATCCCCTCCTCAGAGATGGGATTCAGAATGCTCTGCTGTAACTAAACAGTTACTTAACACCTTATCTTTCTTGTAACACTCTCGTCAGTATCAGTACAACAGACTTAGTTTCAAAGTACTTGACTCTAGGGCAGATAAAGCCTACAAAAGAAAAGAAAAAAAAACAGAGAAGAGAGAATTGTACAGTCATGTGTTGTATCTCCTCTAAATTTAGTGGAAGTGATTTTATGACACCATTAGAACTTTGAGACATGGTTTATTTATGAAAAGAACAACAATATACTAGCATTTAACATTTCTTTACATGTACCATTTCCATAGTTGCTTCATTAATGCAAAAATATACTCTACCAACATAGCACGAGTTTGGTTACCTGTTAATTAAACTTAGAATACCTACATTATTAACAGAAATATCAAACTTAGAGAAGAAAAATAGTATTTTTGCTGCTGTGGTGCTTAGGTTCCTCAGGTATATCTGAATCCAGACTGTGATGGGTGCAATTTGTGTGTAACAAATTAGACACAGCTCCCAGACCAGTCGGGAAAATACCAGAAAGGACCCACTAATAGGCTATATAATCTGTGAATGTTAAATTCCTCTCTTGATCTTTCTGGGCCAAACCTGTCATTCCTTTGATTGTTATGCAAATGACAGCTTTTCAAAGTAGCAATTTCTAAGTGGCCCATGATTTACTCATCAGTGCAGCAGCAGTTCTAAATCTTTGCACTAAGGAAAGAACAGACCAACAACTTCTTCTAAGAAAGCCAGTTAACTGGCAGCCTCATTAAGGATGACAAGAACTGCATGAAAGGGAGATGAAATTCTTCTTTTACCATTGCTGATAAGCCTTTCAGGCCAAAAAAGACACATATATCCTTTTCAATGGGAAAAGAATCATTTCATTAACAACTAGTATAGAATGCACCTTGTACACCAAAAATTTCTGATCTCACGTCAAATTTAGCACTAGATGAACATAAAAAATGTAACAAATTAAAAAAAAAAAAACAAAAAAAAAACAAAACAAAACAAAAAAACAGCTTAAGCTGAAACTTTTCCAAAAGAGTACAAAGGGCTAAAAACCTAATTTTTGCTGTCCATGTTCTCCTGTATTAAGCTCAACAATTTTAAAACTGACTTGTCATGACAATAAAAAAACCAAAATTGCCCTCTTGGATAATAAGAGTTCACATGTTCAGAAAACAAAAAAGGGAAGTTGGGTAGATAGCTTCCCAACTGTAGTATTTACTTAAACAACACAGAATTAAAAAGTTAACAGCTGCATCTCCTCAAACTAGAGGGAAAGTAGCTGCATCCACATATTGAGAAGTTTATTAAGCTGTATTACATTGAAGAGAATACAAAAGAAACCCTTGTGCTAATGTGCTCACATCTTGCAATAGGACTCACCTACAAATGAGACAGTCTTGAAATAAAAAGAAACACTGCATGCCATGATATTTTTTAGTCTAAAATTAAACAATTGAAGTGTGGTTCTCCTACATTAAAAAAAATCCCTTTCTTCAGTGCTTTTAGTTTTCAATATAATTTTAATTACATTTTCAACATATAAAAATAAAGCTAAACTACAAGCTGAGAACTTCTGTTTATGTATTAGCAAACAAAATTAAATTTCAGAGTATCTTTAGGCACTAACGCTTAATGATATCTATATATATTTAATTCTTCACATTCCAGTCTCTGGTGAGAAAACTACATCTCTCTGAACTAAGTGTCTGCTGATTGACATGATTTTAGCCATTAAGAGATTTCAGCATTTATCCCACTAAGTCAAATTTTCACTTTCAAAATTATGATAACATCAAATATGATATTTAATGCTATAAAATGAAAAGTACCAAGTGGCATATGCCCCAGATAATGATTCAGAATTCACATCTTTAAGATTGTTTTACCACTCTAATGCTATTATCACACTAACATTTACAAAATTCAAGATAACTTTTGTCTGGATTTTTTTTCCCTCTAACAATACATGAGGTCTGATCTTCTTTCACTACAAAAGTGATGCAGAGATGCTTCAGACCTAGAGGCAGAAAATACACATACCATTATGACATTAATGTTTGCAAGGGTTATACTCACGAGTGAAAAATAACTAAATAAGGACTGGCAATACATATACAATAATTTATAACATACAGTGCAGGCTTTACTTATTACCTTTCTTCGACCAAAAAAAAATCAGCTACTTCCCCTCTAGTATTACAAGATAGCAGTACAAGCTAAGGGCAATAGACAGAAGCTACTATGTAACAGATCTGAAGAGGTACAAGGCAATTTCAGGTATGCCTTAGATGTAACTGGGCCAGAGAACACTACCAAGCAATGCAAACCATGCTACAGACTACAAATTTAACTTCATTCCAGCAGTGTAAATGGCACTGGAGTATCCACAGCTCATTTCAGAATCCAAGCTGTGCATTAGTTGCTGTCAGCCTGCTAAAAAAAGGCTAGCTCAGACATATCTATCTGAAATTGCCATCACAAAAATGAGGAGGTGATTACTTAATAGGCAAAACCCACATCTCACCCATTTCCCAAGTATTCTTCAGATATTTCTAGTTTCTAACCAAGTGCTTTTATAATCCCTAATTTCAATTCCAACATACGAAAAGTAAGAATTCTTTCCATGTCATACCACTATTGGTGTTTGCAAACAAAATTCCATGCCTCACACCTGCATAAATTTATTGACTTGGATGAAACCATCTAAGCTACTGCCACCGGTATTTTGAGCTTGACATCCTGTTTGATCCACCAAGCAGTTCTGTTCTGCTACCTTCTTCTTTCAGAATGCAAAGAAAAAATCCTGTCTTCTCTCCAGAACCCTCTAGGGAAATAGCTATGGGCACTAACAGAAGCTTATGTTTATGCACTTTACATGATCTTAGCAAAATGGCACAGTAAAATCACTCTTCTGAGCAATTTACATTTTCAAGTAAGAGCTAATTCAGATGAAACTACATGTAAAACAATACAGCTATCATGAACCATGCTGTTCTCAAAACCTCTACCCAAGTTAATCCCAATTACAAAGTACAAAACCAAACGATCTGACACAGCAGCTCAGCACACAAGCTTGTTGATGAAGGCAAAGGACTTCCCATGGAAGATGGACACATTCAGTGGATTATGCACTCAATCCTGTAGGAGCAGGCTGGAACTTCATTACCATGCTACGCGACCAGTTCATAAGTGAGCTACCCTCTGCAGATATAAACATTTTATAGAGTGAAAGTTCTCCAGGAGTGGCTTTTTAGGAATACCTGATAAGAAGGGAGAGATTATAACTTCCTCACAGATCTGTATAGTATTTAAAAAACTAAACACATTATTTGCAAGAAAATATGACTTGAAGAAGGGAGGAAATGTGTGTGTTTGGTGGCTGGTTGCTTTGGTGGTTTTTTCCTTAACAAAAAACCAACCAACAAAACCAACCAACCAACACCCAAATTTTATAACTGATACATCATGGAGCTATGCTATTTGAGGATAGCAAAACTCAAGAAACCAAACATATACCAAATACCAGCTAAAACATAATACACTGAAAGAATTCTAGTTCTTCCAACCAGAGAAATTTAGCTTTTCAAAGAAAACAAACAATACATGTATGTTTTCACTAATATCCATATTTCAAATGAAAAAAGCTCTGTGAGTAAGACCAGACGGTCTAAAAATATTCCTTTAATAAGTATGTACCAGCAGAAACATCCCTCTAAAATACTTATTTTATTAGTGAAATGGTACCAAAGATAACAAGTATACAAACAATCTCTTTGCTCTATGCTACTTACACATCATAAATAAGACAGCTGTTGTTGCAAGACACAATCTTTCACAGTCTTCCTATAAGCATACAGATTCGTTATTCTTTTATCAGAAAGTGATAGCCAACAGCATGTGGCTTAAACATCACAAAAATGGCTGTTCTATACTTTACATGGTAAAGCATTTTCTGTTGTCTTAAATGTACACAGTGGCAAGAACATTATATCTTACAGAAAATGAGGAGTGATTAAGCAGCTTCACAATCAAATTGGATTTTATTACCTTAGGAGTTGGGCAAAGTTTTTATCCCCATTAATATGCTTCCCTTCCACTGAAAAAATTAGCTATGCAGAGGAAAAGTAAAACAAGTAGAAAACAAACAGCCAATACACGTAGTTTTTTATTTTAACTGAAAGAAATAACACTTCCTATGAGGTAAGGCAATTAAGTAATTTGATTGCATTAAATTGTAGTAAAAATAATCAACGCGATTTTAGGTATAATTATGTCTTAAATCAGAAATCTCATGTAACCAATTAAATTACTTCAGAGAACAAAAGCCATGTTTTGCCATGACAAAACCACTTTTTGTCATTCTCCTCTTGCATGCTTTCTCCACAAAAAATGAAAAAAGAATCTCTACTATGTAAGCCCTGTGCAACTTAGAACTTCCTTCTTCAAATTATTTATCCCCTATGTCTTTGCATGCCATTCCTTTTATATCACCCAACAGGTATCAGATAAAATAACAGAGGTAACAATTAAGGCCATCCAAATGTATATTAAATGTCTTAAGGGTTTCTTTGATGCAGGTGATCAGAGCACACTTTATATTCAGCTACTACTTTTGTACAGTGGTGGTCCCCAAATTACATTTTTTCTCTTATTTATAAATCTCTTCCAAGAATAAAAAATAAAAGTAAAATGGAGCTTCACTATTTTAACAAGTGAACCAAACAACCATTCTGGCAAGTCACTTGCATTTTTGTCTACAGTATGGTGGTGGCAAAGTAGCAAGAGAGATCATATAAGATTTAGCTGAAAATGTGTAACAGCACATATACATTTCTAGAAAATACCACATTTTAAGAAGGCACTAAAGCTTCTGCTTGTGCTCCCATGTTTTTTTAACAAAAAGGAAAAAAATTATTTTCTTAATGGCACCTGTACTATTTTCAGCTGAACAGACACACTGCAGTACATTGCAAAACAAAGCTGTAAGTTCTGGTATCATCTTATAGATGTGCTCACTTCTCTAAGGACAAAGAAAACAACAAAACAAAACAACTCCAAAATAACCCTATAAGCTAACCTAATATCTATAACAAGACAATGTTCCTTTTAGGAACAAAAGAAGCGCATGCATTGTTCAAATATTTTAAAAGAAATATTAATTTCAGGGATATTAGTAAGAAATTACTTTAAATAATAAACCCTAAGAATCTCAAGCAGTGAGCAAATGAAAAACATACTAATCTGAGTATTTAACATAAGAACAGTAAAACCGTGTTTTATGCTTAGACCCCCTTTCCCTACAGTTGTCATTTACAAGGAAAGAAAGTGTGTATATTTATGCACCATTTTCAAGCACATCAAACAGCACACATTAAAGGTTTTGTGGATTTTTTAACCTACAAGGCAAAACAATACAAAAGTCATCAACAAGCAGTATTTTAAACAACCTTCAATGCATATCTTCAGCTTTTTTGGGGAAGTACAGGTATACATCTTTCAGTTCCTATTTATTTGTAACAGCTTATAGCAAAATCTAACATAAATCATTTTACAAGTACAGCCATCATGGAAATGCATGGATTTTCAGAGATTAATAGTTCTGATGGCATCTGCCTTTTCATGGTATTAACTACTGGTCTGTGCTCTCTTGCTTTAAAGCAAGAAGACAACAAAGCTATCACAAGAATTGGAGGACCTACTAGTACTATCAACATGTTCAGGTTGATTGCTTTGACATTTTCTTCCTCATTCTGGGAAATAAAATGCTTTGGATTTCATTCCTTAGTTGAATTAGAAGTCCATTCTTTGCTTTAAACCTCTTCCATTTTAATTGAGAGGTTTTCTTCATTTGGTTGACAGTTCCCATTCTGTTGTAGCTTGACTTCATCTGTCCTTTGTGTATCTCTATTGTCTACTTCCTTGTCAGTTTCTGAATTCTGATCTTCTTTATTGTTATCTTTGTCCTACCAAAGATAAAATTATTTGACAACAAAATAATATTCTTAGCATTATATGCTATGACTTCCAAAATGTTATTGTTTCAATTTCTACACGTATATCTTGTCTCTGCAAATTTTAGAATAGAGCTGCAAGCTTCTTTGCCCCCCACCTTTTTTAAAAATAAGCTTTTTTTCAGTTGGTACTCGTAACAACCCATCACCCACAAAATTATGCCATAAACTGATCAGTCTTTATTAACTAAATAATATATAGTCGTATATAGTATAAATAGAAGTAATGTAAATACAGTCATATATAGTTACAGAACAAGAAGCACCATGTAATTTATGAGAAACAGCTCCAGAAATTAAGATTTCACAAATATTATAAAAATAGAACAGGACTAAATTTTTTCTTTCTTATTTTTTGTCAGGTATCTGATGCATTTTAACAGAGTTCTCGGGTAAGATACTTATATAAGCATTTGAACAGTCACCTAAACCAACTGTTTTGTAACAGCTGAATAATTCTGAGCACAACAAACTACTCTTTAAAGGTGTGCTGTGCTATTCAAATTCTACAATTAAACAATTTGAAGATGTTTCTTTTCTTAACTGCAGTATCTTCTATTTTGCAGGGGAAAATCCTATACTACTCTTCCATAACTCTTCAACTTTACTCCTACAGAATCCAATATACAGACCAGGACCAATTCAATGAGTTTGAACTGCATAGTCTGAGTTTATTTAAAAAGTAATCTTCTCATTTTGACAAGTCAAACTTTTCAGTTTGACAGTCAAGCCACCCCTGAACACCGACTGTCAGTCAATGGTCTGTCTGACAGGCAATTCATAACACAGGGTGCACAATAGGAAAGAGAAACAAGGTGTTTCTGAAACCTAAGCACACAAACTCTTACAGGTCAACTGAAGTTCAAATATGTAGACTGGAACTGGCCTATTAACCTCAACTAGCAAGTACTAAACTCAAATGGCACTAATTTGGTAAGGAACAGGAGGAAAAGAAGGGAGGAGTAAAAGAAAGAAAATGTAGAGAGAGAACTTCAATAATTTCAATAATGGCTTCACTACCATTTCATTCTGCTGATCACTTGGTCACACAAACTTACCTTCCAAGTACTGGTGCTTTTGTCAGATTTCTCCTTTCCCTCTTTTTCTTTACTGCTTTTTTTCTTGGAAGTGGAGCGTTCTCTTTCTCTTCTTTCATTATTTGTATCTCTTTCTCTTTTTTTTTCTTTCTTGTTTCTGTTTCAGAAATTTTTTATTCAAATTAGGATTTGATCCAACTACAACAAACTTCAAAATCATTTGACTGCAAACTACACCCCCAAAAAAACTTAAAAAAAACCTCCCAAAAAATCTTTCACAAAGACAGTAAGAATTTTTTGCTGAAGAGAGCTAAACAGCACATATAACCACTACACACTGTATTTGCAAAGAAAACAGCAAATTAATCTGTATCAGATAAAGGGATTTTATTAATTTGAAGCAATTTGCAATGCTGATTGATTTGAGACTATGTAATTGAAAGAATACCAGAGCTCAAATTGGTTAAAGTTTTGGGTTAGTTTTAAATTAAAACTGAATCATACCGACCAACTGACATCATTAGTGCAAAAGCAGCAGAACAGTAAAATTAGTATAAATTCTTCCTTCTTTACTCATCATTAACTTCTGTGTTTACGTCAAACTGACCTTCTTGGAGAAGGAGTTCGTGAAGACTTTCTTTTTGCTGTTTTTGATGTTTTAGGAGATTTGGAGGGACTTCTGCTCTTCCTTTTACGCCTTTCTCTACAGGACCAAGAATTCAGTATCATCAAAACCCCAAAATAATAAACTCAAAGGAGATAAAACGAGAAAGCTCTCACAATGATCTAACACATTCACTGAATTTGACAGTCTCTATTACCAACAAAATATGAACTGTACAAACTAAAAAAAAATTTCTGTATGCTTCAGTTCAGTGGGAAAGGCAAGGCTAAAGAAGGAAAAAAAAAGATGCAACCTTTCAAAACAATCTGTTTTTTAATCCTTATATGCTTGATAACAATGAAAACACACTGAATTCAGTAATACTGTATCATTTAAGAGTTTTTTCAGTCAGGAAAATAACTCAATTGAATGAAGAGCCATACTGAGACAAAAGGTACAACCTGAGCACTATGAATTTCAAAACATAACATTACAGCCTGAATATCACTGCAACTTCAGTTTAACCAGACTGAAATTTAATTCCTAAATATATGAGCTAGAATTAGTTGGTTGAGAAGAAAACAGTGCAAAATGAAGCCCAAGCTGTTGTCAAAGTCAGAATAAATAAAATCTTTTGATTTTCTAGTGGTCCTTGCTTAGCAAACAGAGTGTCATCACTCTGTAACACGTAGAAGAGCTTGAAGCGTTTTTACAGATCAGCTGTTTTACATAGCTAAACGGAGTATCCTGAAGTTGCCATTATGGAGTCTGACCTTGAATACAACAAAACATTAAATAACTGGCCATTTATATTGAGGCACACATTAAATTAAAGCAAAAACTGGGCCAGTACAACTTCATTTAACATAAATGCACAGCCCATCTGCCAAAATAAGATTTTTTTTTTTTCCTATCAACTCTTTGTAAAGTAGGAAAAGCAGACTGGAAAGAACAATTGAAGAAAAGGAGGGAACTTCATTTTAGATACAGCACAAAAGCTACATTTAAGGATAGTGGCTTTTGCAATTTGTGAATATTTAAATCTTCAGTATTTAGAAAAGCCAAGAAATCGACACTTATTAGGTAAGTAATAAAACATTAAATTATAGCCAGTATCACTATATGGATTGATACTCTGACAATACCATCTACTGTGACTATCCTGGCTTTGGCCAGGATAATTTTCTTTCTAATAACTGGAATGGAGCTGTGTTTATGTTGATAATACATTGATGTTTTAGTTGCTACTTACCCTTAAATCAAGGACTTTTGTTTCCCATGCTCTGCCAGCAAGCAGGTACAAGACACTGGGAGGGAGCGTGGTCAGGAGAGCTGACCCAACTGGCCAAAAGTCAGTGAGCAGTGCGCAATTGTGTAGTGCACCACTTGTTTCTCTTGAGCTTTACTCCTCTCTGCCCCTTCCATTACAATTACCATAATTATTTTATTTTGTTTCAATTACTAATGTGTTCTTTCCCCAGTTCTCAAAACAGAGCCTGGCAGAGCATGACAAGATTGAACAAGGAAGGGATTGGTGAGGAAACGAAGTCAAAAAAGAACTGTCATGGTTTAACCACAAACAACTAAATCCTGAGTGGCATTTGCTCATTCCCTGCCTTCTTTTGCCCGCTTTGGCCCTCAACCTCCATACCCTTACACCACCAGGGGGAGAGAATAAGCAGGAAAAAAATGAAAACTCCAGCACTGTACCAGCTACTTGTAACAAATTTAACCTGCTTTCAATCAAAACCAAGACAGTTACCTCCTGAAGCTGCACAGAACAAGATTTTTAAATATTTTGTTCAGCAAGCTTTTATCTTTGATAAACAAAAATATAAAATGGCTTCAAAATTGTGGAGTAAATAACACAGTCACTCATCAGCTGTTCACTTGTTAACATGCATTTTATTTTGAACATCCCCACACTGATCATCACCTTTATTTAACTGAGGATACTGGAAATTGATTATTCTCTCTCAAGTGCTGTCACTTCAGCTACACTGTTAATTTCTACACTACATTCCCAGTTAATTTTGCTTTCCAGCATATGTACCTGCAAACTAAGTGCTTCAGCAATTGTTCTCTAACTAGAAACTGCTTTTTCATTAAATTTGCAGTTTCTGCTTTTCTTATTTCAAGATGAAGAATTTTAACTGCATTTGTTCTCATCTCTATTACATTTGTACATGAAATTATTTTTGTGTCCCTGTTTCATTAAATCTCTTACACAATACTAACACTGCAAAACTTAGGAAAAACAAGTTCTAAATACTTCGGTAGTGATCCTGTGTCTCTTAATTATACATGGAAATAACATTCTCCATGTCATCTGGTGATACTGGCTCTGCTAGCTAGGAGTAAGACAGCTCCTTTTCCAACTGGTTTCTCTTCCTCTGGTCTGTCTCTTCTTTCAGCTAGGAATCACAAATAACCATCTAATTTACAGTACTTGTGAGCAGTCTGTCAGCAAAGCAAGGTCAGCTGCCATCTAGTTCTTAGAAGGTCCTGTATGTCCTAAACCACCTTCACCTGTTCTCCAAAAAGATGACTATTTGCCTGATATTTTACATTTTGCTTGATCAGCAGTCAACTGCTGTACAGGCAAAGGAAATGCCTACCTGTTGAATAATCTTTGCTGGAAAGGTCTGCAACCATTTCAACTATGCAATGTCCATCACCAGAGAAAGACCCCTAATGTAACCCAACCCATTCAGAATTACTTTTCAGAGAACAATGACATTACTGAGGTTGGAAGAACCCTCTGAAGATCACTTAGTCCAACCTAACCCTTCCCCACCTTTCAAGAGGGTCAGTCAGAGTAGGTTATTCAGGGCCGTATCCAGTATCCAGTCAGATTTTTGGATGGAGGCAATCCCTTGCGGTAATGGGTTCCAGTCTGCCCAGCAAAACCACAACTTCAACACTTGAAAAAGCCTCACTTATTTCCCATAGGGCAATATGTGCCTGTCGCCTCTTAATTGTAACGGGCCTCCACTGGTTCTGTCTTCTTCAGGCCCTTATCAGATATTCATACATACTGGCAAGATGCTCCTCAGCTTTCTCTTTTCCAGGCTAAACAATCCCAGATTCCTCAGTATTCCCTTGTATGAAGGAAGCTCCAAGACCTTTATCAGCTTCATTGCCCTTCACTGGACTCATTCCAGTACATCTGCATGTCTCTTGTAATGGGAAACCCAGAACATGATTCTAAATGTGTCCTCACAAGAAGAAGGAAAGAATTAGCTTTCTTAAACTGCTCACAAACATTTCTGGCCTTCTTGGCTGCAAGGACCTGCCAGCTAGCCTTCCAGCCAGTGAGCCCCCATGCTATACTGGTGCAAAGGCATTATTCCTGCCTGGGTGTAAGACCTGTCCTTTCTCTTTGTTCAACTCCATGAGATGACTGTCAGCCCATTTCTCCCATCTGCTGAGGTTTCTCTAAATGGCAGATCAGCCTCCCCCAACAGCTGATTCTCTGCTGTTTCCAAAGCTACAGAGGATGCACTCTGTCCCACTGTTTAAGTCCCTGACAATTCACCAGTACTGGCCTCTGCATTAATGCTCTAAAGATAGTTATATCTGAAGAAAAAATTGTAAAGACATAATAAAAAGTGTATTTTATCATCTTCCAGCTTCAAAAGAACACTGCCCTTGCTTAACAATATCTGTATCATACCAAAATACAGTTTTGTACTTTGACTGCACAAGAAAAAATGTGCTAATTTTCACAAGAATTCTTTGCTCAAGTACATGACACTGGAGCCTTCTCATAGCACTTTCTTAACTAGTAAGATTCCTAAGTGGGGAGCAAAATTATTGCAAACTAGAGTATGAGCTTTTGGTAACACTCAGCTAACTACACTTGCTATTTGGCACTAGGAACCTGGTTTTCTAACAAGGTTCCTTTATAAGCTCCATGCTGTGAAACCCTTAAATATTTTTCTGCACTCACCCAATTCAACACTGAGGCTTATGGATTGAAAAAAAACATTTCAAAGCTGATAGAAGTACCTCTCTGTGGGTCTTCCACTCATTTAAATAGGATGCTGCATATGCTTAAGGAAGAAACCATGTTCTGCACATACACTTCGTAACACAATGTTCAGAAACGATTACATACTTTTTTGCCTTCTATGAACCCTGTACTGATGAATTTTGAGGACTAAAGGAATTCTGCTTTTGTCTAATGAAATTATTACAATAGGTAGAACTTGTTCAATCCATTCGGCATTTCATTATCTCAAGGTTACAGATATAATTTGATATTTAAAGGTGATACAATACTACTGAACTTGCTGATTCCTGATGTAACAGAAAGGACCTTATCCATCAATGTTTCTAAACTTAACTTAGTTGCAATGCTTTTAGAATATGCCTGAATTTGCCTATAGGAATTGATTATAATCTCACAGCCTCTTTCTGCTGTAAATGAAATTTATCCAGA
Organism: Sinosuthora webbiana; assembly: GCA_013397395.1. NCBI lineage: Eukaryota > Metazoa > Chordata > Aves > Passeriformes > Sylviidae > Sinosuthora > Sinosuthora webbiana. The sequence goes on along the minus strand of VXBN01003823.1, from coordinate 333,652 downwards.
CTTCCTGCCAGTTAAGCTCCCCTCAGAACCAAGACCAACAGCTACTTTAATTTTACTCTTTTCGTGCTTACTCTCAGCAGTGTTAAGTTACTTTTAACTTACACCTGGCCATCTAGTCAGATAAAGAATGTATCTATCTCTCCAACTGAGATACATTCACCTTGTGAAAGGCTAGCCAGCTAAGCGACCTGCTTGCTTCCTGCAGGTAAGCCATCCAGCCAAAGAAAGGCAAGTATTAGCAAACAACTAAGTTGCAAGATCTACAGACCAAAATGCTGCAGTATGTAAGTAATGGAAGAACTATGTAACAGTGACTCAAATTTTCATCTGGGCAAAGATGATGCATGTGACGTTGGTCAGAATGTTTGGCTGTCTGTAACATCATCTGATTACTGTCCTCAAGGTTTATGTGATAAGGTTATGTGAAAGTCAAGCACCAGCAGCCCAACAAGAAACTCTGTTCTATCAGGCATCATATAGAGCTTTTTATAACAGATGCTACTTTAAAGAAAAATCTACAAAACAGAAATAATACAAATTTATTTAGTAAGAGACATGGTGATATCAATACATAAAAATTAGGATGGTGCCTCACTGATCTGACAAGTCAAAAAAAAGAAGCATGAAAAATTCTAAACAAACCTGCTGGAGCTACGAGATCTTCTTGAAGAGCTATAGCTTCTTGGGGGTGTCCTGGATCTCTTATCTTTCTTCTTTTTATCATCTCTCTCTTTTTCTCGCTCCTTCTCCCCATCTTTTTCCTTTTCTTTGTCTCTGTCCTTTTCTTTGTCCCCTCCTTTGTCCTTATCTCCCTCCTTGTCTTTAATCTTCTCTCTGTCCTTCTCTCCTTCTTTCTCAGTATCTTCTTTTTCTCTGTTCTGATCTACCTCTTCCTTGTCTTTTTCCTTATCTTTATCTTTTTCCTTTTCCCTGTCCCTATCTTTATCCTTGTCCCTGTCTTTGTCTCGGGCTCTCTCTCTATCTTTGCTTCGCTCTTTGTCTCTCTCCTTGTCCTTCTCCCTATTTCTCTCTTTATCTCGCTCTCTCTCCCTGTCTTTGTCTCGATCCCTGTCCTTCTCCTTGTCTCGGTCTCTGTCTTTCTCTTTTTCTTTGGCCTTTTCTTTTTCCTTGATCTTTTCTTTGTCTCTTTTCTTGTCCCTGTGAAAAGCCAAACACAAACCCATTAATTCATTTTTGAACTTTCCAATTAAAATTACAACTAACTTTTTAGTATACATCAAGATAAAGTGTGCACATCTGCTGAAAATTAGTAATTCTTCAATATTTTAATTTTTCACCCCTGTTCACAATGAGGGAAAGCTACATATAGCTAGGAAATACACAGCTAGGAAAAATTTGGAAACCAAACTGGAGAAGTGGAGGCCAAAACCAAATCAAACCACTATCTTCCAAGTGATGCTGCTATGTTTGGGGAAAATGTGTCTCTTCACCTCACAGTTACGTAATTATACATACATAAGTTTTCTATATTTTGTCAGGAGTGAGACAAACTACAATCTGTAAACCCACCCTTTACTAAAAATGTATCCACATAAGATGGCCTTCAGATTAATCACTGCCAAATGAATAATGGCAGCTGACTCTATATTCTAGTTTTCTCTCACAGAGATATCCTTGAACTGCTTGGAGTCCAACAACACTTAATACATAGAAAGAAAAAGAAAACATAGACAAAAAGTCACCAGATTCCCTTAGAAGGCAAATGTAAGATCAAAACTTAATCAAGACAAGTCAACCATCTGTAAAGTCATTAGGAATTTGAGAATTACTGAAAAATGCTAATACAGTAAAAACAGAAGAAAGGAAAACAGCTTCTTTGGGGCAGGAAATATGATACACGTTCATAAAAAAAACAGCAAGGAAAATTCACCTGATGTTCAAGTCATCATGTCAAACAAAAACTAATTAGCTAACAACTTTCATTGGAAGATTATATTTTTGTATCAGACTATTTGAAAATGCAAGATTTTCAAGATTTTTTTACAAAGACATATATTTGAAAGGACAATTGTTCAGAAAAAGAAATCAGGGAAAGAGGTAGAGGAGAAATTGATTAGCAGGCCTTATTGTGTTAAGAAGAACTAGACTGACAGAAGTTACCTGGTATTAGTATCTATTCTAGGTTTTTACAGATTCTAAGAGAGTCCTTCACACATGAAAGGTCCTAGGCACTCAAACTTTCCTCAAACTGAAGAAGTGTTTGGCTGTATCTTCTCAACTGCAAATAAACAGCAGACTGTTGTGTGCTCTATGACCTGACAACTTTGATTTCCATCAGGTTCTGTCAAGTGCTTCATTAGGAGTCTCAGAAATGGAATGTAACATCATAAAGATGAAACAGCACACGGTCCCCACAACACCAGCCTTACAGACTCCCAAGGAATGTCTTCTAGTTAATTTATCACAGAGATTTCACTGGACTTTCCCCTTCCAGGGAGCTGATGTCCCAAGAAGCTCCAGGAAACAGAATCAAAAGGATCCACCAAAAAAATCCAGCTAGCTAAGCAGCCTAGTTTTGTTTCCACATAGATCCACACATCTGCAGCTCTCTTTCCCACAAAGCTTATCTCATAGAACAAGAGGCAGCTGCACAACCTAAGTACAAGTCTCCCTGTAAATAAATCAGGGGAATTACAGAAATTAAACTAAGAACATACCAAGACTTCTATTCATGAAGCTATTTTCACAGGCACTTCTGGTTTGAGCTTATTTGCTACTTCATCCCTCAAAAAATTATGGTATGATCTTGTTAAAATTTCACAGTTAAGTAATTAGATCAGACATAAAAGCTAACAAACTAGATAAAATACATACATATTACATCCTGAAATACATATATGCCATAAAACCAACACATGCATTTGTTCCTGCTGTCTAACATATAAAGTCAAAGATGAAAATAAAAGGTTATGCACAAGAACTTTATACATGTTCTCACAATACAGGATCAACGTCAGTCTGAATTCAATCTTCTCAACAGACACACATCAAACAAGCATTATCCATTTTTGGGGGGGGGTTCACAAGGTACACAGAATATTCCTAACTATTGGTTGTAGTCTGACAAAATTACTCTTTTCAGCCACCTTGCATGTTAGTACAAATGTAGATGAGACTATCAAGTATCTCAGCGTGATCATTTAACCCCTGGACCACTATACTCAGTATTAAGATTTATTTTCTGTCCTTCTGTTCCACAGATGAGACTCCACCAGTTACAGTCACCTAAAAGGTTTGTTAAATTTTTTTTCAGAATCTGTATATTGTGAGCGAACAGTACCACTTTGTGGAAGAGAACTCACCGAGAACGAGAGCGACTTCTTGATTTCCTTCTTTCCGTAGATCTAGACCGTTTTTTCAGGGGACTTCTGGATCTGCGTCTGTCCTTGTTTCTTGAGAGTGATCTGTTGCCAGATCTACTTCTAAATGAAGAATGCCAGAAGAATAATATTTTAATATTGAAACTTCATGCAAATGAAGTCAACCAACAAAACAACAGTATACATGTGTTGTGTCATCACATAATATTATGTAACACCTTAATAACATACTGTCTGCAAACGTTTTTGCAAATATGGATACTTTATGCTTCACCAGGTGGACATGCTCTACTTTGAAACCATTTAAGTTATACCAGTGTTTCATAGTAATCTCCATGAGCCTGGAAAATATAAGTAAATATAATTTGCAACAGTTGTCCTTAGAAATGACACTGCATAAAATCTGACAATTCCTAGCAGAGTAGATTATAAAAATAATCAGTTACATTTTATTTCCTTTCCAGGCCCGGTCACTTACTGAAGTCTTAGTCATCAAAGAAAGATTACTTTGGCTGCAACAATCTCGTTTTGCTCTGTTCTCCATCCTTAAAATTTAAATTCATAAAAACTCCAACGACCTGCTGTGCAGCTTTTAGTCAAGTTACCTTTCCAGCTAAAAGGATCCGTTAGCATGGATTTCAGTTGCAATTAAAGTGCAGATACTCTGATTTAAAAAAAAGAAGTCTTACGCAGATTGATGAAGAAAAGAGCACAATATTTTTTTTATTTTTTTTTTCCGAAAATGCTCCCTATTTTTGGAAGACCCTTTTCCCCAGGCAAGCAAAAACAAAAAGCTGAATTTGCACATTAAGTTTCAAAAAAACACATAATTGGATACTTTGCTTCACGAGTTTAACTGACCATACACAGATCACGTACATTACTCAATAAAACCTGAAAAACTGTGAGGTACAAAAAGTAACAGCTGCACCTACTTTCCACAGCTCAAGACACACAGTGTAAAGATGCCCTAGGATTTTAGCTTTTATATTTTTCATAGATTTGTAATCCTGCAATTCTTTAGTGTATAGCTCCATATAGAGTGTTAGCTACTGTTCTCCCATTTTGCTCAGAGAAAACAATTCCTCTCTAGACCTGGAAATCAGGGACACCTTACCTTCTCAGGCCCTGAGAAATATAGACAAAAGTGAGATTGGGGGAGAGCAAAACTTGGAGTAAATTACTTCAGTACTGGAAGCTGTAATTGGAAGATTAACCCCCAAAATGCAAAGGGATCAAACTTATCAAAGTGTGAAAACCCGTGACCCATCATCCATTTTGGGTGTAGCCCCTGGGAGAGCTTTGTCTGCCTTAAATGCACCTGAAAGTCCTTCAATAAATAGAACTGCTTTTTATTCCCTTAATTTTGTCTGGCCTCTGTTTTTACATAGTCCCAAATGGCATCAGTAATAACATACCAAGAGATAGGGAAGCCATTTTTTACCTACAGCTTTGTTCTCCTTTTCAGCAGAGAAATACTAATCAACTGCAAGGTCAATTAATTATAACTGAATCAAACACAATCTTCAATAAATTTTATGTCACAGAGACAACAATGATGTTATATAAAACAGTAAAACAGGGAAACAGTAAGGATAGATTATTTTTATGGATGAAGATACCTCAACAGGTCAGACTGGTTTTTCAGCATGTTCTCAAAACTGACAGTAGCAATATTAAACAATTTAACAAAATATAATAAAACATAATAATTAACATTTGTTTACAGAACAGGTTTTCCACATTTAAAAAAAGAAAAGCTTATCTTCTAAAATTCCACTTGGTTTGTGCCAATACAAGATAATACTGAAATTACTGCACTGTTACAAAAAAACAGGTTGTTTTTCAGTTGTGCCTTGAGTTAGGGACATAGCAGAGAAGCAAGCAATAAAGGAGTGACCAAATCCTTCTTGCATTAAAAAGGTACCTAACATTTTGAAGTCATTCGAAAACACACGCTGTGGTTTCCTGCTACTGCAAAATTGAAGCCTGCACTTGTATCATATTTATTTGGTAGTATAATTGATAACTCCCTCTGACCAGATTTTCTGTATTTAAATGCATCCTAGTAGCCTTGTTTAAAGACATGAATGAAAGGATGCATCAGAGCTGTTGCTGTAATATGGACAACACTCACCTTTTAAAAGTGTAAGCAATCAAGTAACATTCTAAATTTGGTGGGGTTTTTTCTGTTTTGTTTGTTTGTTTTTTATCCTTAATGTAGTCAAGGATATTTAGACTGATTCTCCTAGGTTCTCAGAATATAATCCTGACATTGAAAGGATCTGGACCATTTTGGGAAACCTCTATAATTCTCACAGAACAAGGCTGTTTCATTCTCGGGAAAAATCTCAGTGGTTATACTTCAAGAACAATCTAATAATTTTTGCTGTTTCAGAACTGAACAAATTTAGCAAAGCAAACAAAACCTGAAAAATGAGAAAGTACCCCTGAAGCCTTTCGCTTATGCTTTTTAAAAACAGAGCTTCACATTCACAGGACAGTAAATAACAACACTGCATTTATTAACTCACTGTTTAGAAGTTGAGGACAATAGGAATTCTGTATCAAAAATCAGTCAGCCTATCTGCTCAGGGTATTACCAGTAAATTATATGCTCCATCCACAAAATGCAGGTTTCTCTTTAAAATACAGGTCACAAAATATTATTTGGCTACATAGCTTAATGTACAAAAACATAAAATGTACAGAAAACCCACAGAACTTATTATTTTACATGGCACAGAAGTGCCTTCTAGTATGTTTTAACTGAATCCTAAAAACATTTAGGATTTACAGGAAAAGGGTATCTATCATATCTAAAGATGATCTGCTGGGTGCAAGTTACTAATCTTACAGGAACACGTCTATATAACTAAAAAATATCAGTAACCAGCACCATGCAAAAAATCTCAAGATGATCTTAGTCTGAAACAAAAAGCAAACCTACCTGTGTTTTGAGTGTGATCTTTTCCTTCTAGATCGGGATTTTGAGCTAGACCTGGATTCTGAACGAGAATGGGAACGAGATCGACCGCCTTTTCTTTCACTGCTCTTTCCAGACTCTGAGAGGAAAAAACCTTTGCAGTGTAAGCTCAGAACATTTAAAGATCCCAGTTAACAATCTGGCACAAGTGGAATGTACCACATATATTGCAAGGGGCCTACTCTCTGCACATCTTCCTTCTTTGCAAATATCCTTCAGAAACATCCAAGAAAGTCATTGCATATACTCGTTGAGTGCAGCCATCCTGCAGCAGTACACATAAACCAGATAATTATAAACAGCTAGCTCTACTACGAATGGGATTTATGTTGCTGCCACAATGCACAAGATCATAACACGTCCTCCTTTTGGTCTATTATTTAATAATTACCTTCTTTTTTCTTTAAATAACTTGAGAAGAACACAGTAAATTTAGAGGGCATAATTTTGAAAACAAGCATAAAATGTAAGTAAGTATTACTGTCTGTATTTTTAGTTATTTCAAACACTGTACAAACACTGAAGTTTTATTTTTTTGTTTCATAGGAGGAAAGGATGAACAGAACAGGCTGAAGTGTCTGACTGAAGGCCAGAAAGCCAACAGAAACCTTAACAGTGAGCTCACCGTGGTTCAGAGTCTAATTGTTACTCTATTGCTTAACAGTGATGAAGTGCTAGAGTTATTTCACTTCTAACAAAAAAATAAAACAGAAAACAGTGGCCCCCCCAAAAACCTCAAGACTCCACACTATCTAACCAACACAAGACAGTATCTGGATTTGTTAGTAAGAATACTGGCAAAAAGTTACTAATGAAAAGAAGTGGGAAGTTTACTAAGCTGAGATGTTTTTTATGTTGCGGTTTTGCAATCAGTTTAAGCCAGCATAGATCACCATTGGAATGTCTGTCTAACCTCCCAACACACCACCACCTTCCCCCCTGAGTTGGCATCTCAGTGTTAATAGGGAACAGGGAAACAATCTGGACAAAAAGAAGTCCTTTCCAACACATTAGTATTTATCACAGATTCATTCTCTGATCCCATTTGCTTGGAGGATGCATACAGCCTTGAGCCACCATGAAAAAGAAACCAAATTAACCTGCTGCAGATAAGGAAAGCATATTACTGCTTTCAGAACCATGCTAGCTCACTCTGATCATGAAACTATGGCATTAACAGGTGCTAAAGGACAACAAAAAATAAAAAGCATTTTCTTCTAAATGTTTTCAAGTGCTCTTAACTTAAAAAGTGCCATCATTAAGTATTGATTTAGTATTAAATTTGCATGTTTGAAAACAATCAGTGAACATGTATCTGAAAACAAGACATGATGAAATAAAAAGCTTCATTCCACTGCTTAGATTCACGAACAGAATTTTGACTATTTTGTTTTTTTTCCCAACATGTATTGAATACCGCTGGATACCCTTCTCTTGTGTTTGAAAATGCTCTTAGACATGTAGACCAAGGTAAACACAGAACGTGCCTGTTCAGTAATGAACACAATATACCAACCTGGCTCAATAGCAGCAGATATGAAAGACTGGGCTTCCCGTACTCTCTTCATCACTTCTTCCAGTTCCTTGGCAGCAGCTTGTGGTGTCATTTCAGGAGGCTTCACTATTGCATTATTGGAGTGATTTATCCTAAATTAAAGAAGAATAAAAACCTTACATTCTTATACATTTGAACAGGGCAAATTAAAAACAAGTAAGAAAGGAAAACATCTCAATTTCGTGTGAAATTAAAAACTTAAAAGTTCAGCAAAACTACAGATTTGTGACACTTATCTGTTCTAAGTATCCAAAGCACCTTTCATTACTTTGAAATCTTACCACTTTTAAAGAAAGGCAGCGCAGTATTATTGTCTTACAATATTTTTAGTCTAAGTCTAGGAAGTTATTTTTCAATTTCAGACCAAATCTCCACATTAACATCTACTAATTACACACACATCATACTGGAAACTTAATTAGTACTATGGACTTCAAAGATTTTTTCACTATTATAGCTTATACTACCTCAAGATTAATATGTATGTATTTTACTCAATGCTATATGTATTCCATTGAGAGAAATTTATGCCAAACTGTGAAATTGGAATTGATAGAAGTGTTCTGGTTTGTTAATAAGAGGTCTGCATACTAAAAAAATGTTAGTTGCAGCATTTTGCTATACGCAAGTCAAACGTGTGTACAAGGATACAAAGAAATCTCTCATTCAACAGTTATATCATTTATTTCTTACTTCAGTGGCCGATCCCCAAACATAACTCCATTAAAGGCAAGAGCTCGAGGTACAGAATTTTGGTCTGCAAATTCCACAAAAGCAAAGCGTGTTGGTTGTGTCTCATCACCTGCCATTCGTACAAATTTGACTTCTCCAACTTGCTTAAAAAATTCAAGCAGCTGATCTGCTGTTGTAGTCTGGAAAGAGTTGAAGAGCTCAGCTGAAGTAAATTATACAATGAAAACCACTTATCCAATATACTGCGTAGTCTAAGACCTACAGATTATTGGAATGATATCTCAACATTATTACAAAGGTGACATGAATTTGGGAATGTTACATTTTAAGACGTAAAGACGCGTATTTTTTCTTCCATTGATCTAAAGAACATTCTTCAATTTTAAATAGTGCAGCCACAAGCCCTTAGTCCTTCACTGAGTTAGAAAAAATAAATTTACATGGGACTTTGCACTTTTTGGGCAACTAATCTGAAATAACAGATAAGAAATCTCCTTATACCTGTTTCCAAGCTAATTGTGACTTTTGATCAACTGAAACAAAAAAATCCAAACAATATTAAAGGACTTAGATTTATGTGGCTTTCTACTAGCTTCCAGTTTGTTTTGTTTTATCCCAATCAATAGTACTTTAACACTCAGTAAATCAATCAATCCAAAGCAAGTATTTTTCAATTAATCCAATCACCTCTTAAAAAACCAAGCTACTGACTGAAAAGGTATTTACGCTAATTTTGCAACTTCCAGTAGGACAGACACATCATTCCATCTTACTGTACCTCGGCAACTGCACTGTGCAGTTGCTACCATGATCTCATGACCTCTGAGGGTTGTTCATCTAACACAACCAAACTGCACTTGTAATCAACACACACAATTAGAAGTAGGTTTCTTTAACTGACCTACAGTGTATTCTCTGGTATTCTGACAAAGCCTGGTCTTATCTGACTGGCACATGAACCTTCAAAATGCAAAACATCATGAAGAAGCAAAAAAAAAATTTAGGGGGCTTTGTTTAAATTCATGTTGTCATTAGCTAATGAAAACTCTCTTTAACATGTAAGATTAGAATTCATAGGTAACATTTTCACACCTTCTGTTAGTATTTCCGCAACACAGAAACAAAATAAAGCTACCTGGGAATTCAAGTTTCCAACATAGACTGTTCTCCTGATTTCATCTATTTTGGATGGATCCACATTTCCCATAATTGGTGGTTGTGGTATTTCTCCCAGTGCCGTAATGTTTGGATCCAGTGCTGCTGCTGGTATAGCCCCCAAAGTGCCAAGTGAAACACCAAGCTGGAAAACACAAGCACAGAATACACTCTGTAGCCAAGCACTGGTGAAAGACATTCCACTTCTTAATACTTGTTTGCCTGGATGCATTTATGCAAAAACAGATCTAATGAATATAAGCAATAACTTAAACTTTAAGGTCACAGCACAGCAGGTTTGTTTAAAGAAGAAAAATCTGCCCAGAAATAAGCTTCCAAAGTTAAGTTATTACGTGGGTTATCAGTTAACATCTTATCAAAGATCTGGACAGGGATATATATTAATCACAGAACATATAGCCTTCAATGCTTAAGAGTCAATTTAATCAAGTGAGATTTCAAACACTACTAGTATTCTTATTTTTCTGAAACAAGTATTTGGACTACATGAGGAACGGCTGAGATGTTGCCCAGCAGGAAAGAAGGAAATTTCCAGTATTCCAGGGTCATCAAAGGGACACATAAAACATCTTCTGGACAAATGAGTCACCCAAGACAAGATTAATTACATCTGAAATGCAAAGAATATTCTAAGTTCTTCCACTCATACCTAGAGAATAAGAAAAATACTGCTCTCATGTTTGGAACTGAAAATGGAAAACTCTCCTGCAAAGTGTTCTAAATTGTCATTAAAAATCACTATGAAACTGGTCCATCGAATTCCCAATTTGAATTTTTTCTACCCAGAAAGTAACTGCCTTTTCAAGAAACAAATTTTCTAAGAAGAGTGGTGAATTCTTAACAAGCCATCAGTACCTTTTATTTATGTAACAAAGGAAAAAACTACTCTATTTTAACCTTAAATTTTCCTTCAATAAACCACAGCAACTTGCTGATATCAAGAAAGGCTTACAAAGGCAAAAGGGAATAGAGCAAAAATAGCAGAACCAAGTTCCTCGACTTTTCATAGTGGAAACAGTTAGACAGGCTAACAGTCAAAAATCTTCCCATAGAGATATCTAGTGAAAGTCTACTGCAACTTTTAATACTCTGAAGAACTGGTGTCAATGTCACTTAGGTTTCTATGAATTTTTTGTCAGTGGGTAACTACCACTGGACCAAATTAATGGCTCTACAGGGTAGGATGGCAGTTGAAAAAGAACAAGGACCAAAATTAGTATTTACCCAGTATTTTGGAAAACAGTAATCTGAAAGAAAAACCCTGGAAAGGCAGCATGTGAACATCTTCTGATCAATCCTCAGGAGAGTCACCACAGCTAAACCCTCACTGCAAAAACCATGGACCAGACAGTCCTTGTTCCCTGTACACAGAAGAGGTTACAGAGAATAGAGGAAACTGCAAACTATACAGACATTAAACTTTACTTACTGTAGTCAGGGGCGTTGGTGTAGGTATAGGAAGCAACCCTGCACCAGGCATCAGACTTGTCATAGTAGGAGCAGGTGCCAACAGAGAGAGGGCTTTGGCTTCATCTGGGATTTTACCTGAAGAAGCAAATGAAAGAATTACACAAAGTTGGAACACTAGCCAGATGTTACTCTTTCTATGATTTTACAATTACCCTTGCATTTAAAAACGTAATAAATAACAATGAATCTATCTACCAGATCCTTACAAAGAAACAAATAACTTAAGTTTTTCCTTTTACCCTGCTCTATTAGGAAAAACAAAAGTGAGCAAAACTTCAAAGACTAGCAATCTCATAAATGGATTATTATTTTAAAAACTGAATAATGTATATAATTATTTAACACTTTGAGCTATGGGTCACCTGTACTGGAAACTTAACGTTCATGAACCAAACGATATCAAGCATGGACGCTTTCCCAGGGCGGTGTTTTCGCGGTGATCGAAAGTTGTTTTACACATGACAACCGTTCGTGTTGGCTGCATCACTAATAGCACACAGAACATCAGATACAGAAAAGAAGAACATTTTTTAAAGTTTAATCCCCAGAAATGGCAAA
>VXBN01003823.1:309415-321828 GCA_013397395.1 Sinosuthora webbiana | reverse complement strand
AAAAAAAAAAAAAAAAAAAAAAAAAGAAAAAGAAAAAACCAAAGTATGTGCTGACTGAAATTTGTGCTTTTCTTTATTCTTCTGGTGCTACCTACTTAGAATGCAAAAATAAATAAAACATAAAATAATAAACTACTGAACTACTGTGACTGCACAGAATACATACTACAAGTGAAACTGAAGGTGGAGGAAGGAAGAGTAGAAAAAACAAAATTTGTGCTCTCTCACATTCTGGTCACCTCAGTTTATCTGAACCTGGTAAGTTACCTCTAAATTTACCATTGAAGAAAACCATAACTGATCAGGCTTCCTGCTATTTTAACCTGATTATAGTCCTCCTGTCATGCTAAAAGTTTTATAACTAATCTGAATTAAATGTAGGTTTCATTGAACGTTTAACCATGATTGGACTACTAAATGAACCCCTCAAAAAACTCAAAAAATCGAAAGGTTTAATAGTTAAACAATTATGATTACAATTAAATGTACATTTTAAATTTGAAACGCAAAGGGATTAAAACTGGCACAAACATTAAACACTAAATTAAAGAAGAAGTTCTAACTACACTAGGTAACTATGATCTGTTCAAAATTACCAGCATAACTGTATATATGCTAACCAACTGAGTCCTCTGGTATTACCCCATGGATCTTAATGAACTAAATGCTCCTATTTAAACATTGTTGCAATAGGCAAGTAACATATAAAAAGCTGTGCCAGTGGTTTCCTGCCTTGATTATAACTGCACATTTTAACTAAAAAACATCTAAATCCAAAATTTGAAGATTAATACATATTCTTATTTAAAAGGAAAATTTGAGGTAGGTTTCGAAACACCATGCAGGTTTAACAATACGAGTTCTAACTGACACCACAGAAAACATACTACTTAAAAAAATTAAAAGAAACAAGTGCTGCAAACATGCTCTACAGATCTGCAGGCAAGTCTGTGTTACAGCTGGCTATGACTGAATGACAAAACAAATCTAAATGAAACTTAATTTATACGTAGCATGGGTGGAACAGAAGAGATAAAATAACAGTACCCTTTTTTTAATGCTTCCTATTTACATTTATTTTTGTTAAATTTTGAGACACTTTGCTCCTTAACATGTAAGAAAACATTTGATTTTGCTATCTAAGGCAGAAAAATGGGAAAATTATTACCACTTAGGAATTAACTGTGCAATGACTTTCAGGGCTTTTTTAAAAAACATGCATGAATCTAAGCCATCATCACAATGTTCAGCACTCCTAACAGACCTCATTCTGAAGTCAGGCATGCAATGAGAGGTGTACCTGATTTGCCTGACTGCTTGAAAGTATCAGATACTTTGCACATCCTGCCTAATATGTAGGCCTACCAACAGGCTTTTGAATACACAATTCCAGCAGATGTGCATGCAAATTAGGCATAGAATTATGTACCAGTTCTTCTGAAAATTGAAGTTTTAAAGTTCTTTCAAATGACTAATGAACCAGAACTTATCCTCAACAGTGAGCGTCTTGCAATTAAACAGCCACTCATGCAGGTTTCTGTGGATCAAGAGACATGGCACAATTAAATCCAAAGGCAGAAATGGCTCTGATAGTGGTGTGCCTGCATGCTGACTGAGAGATCCTTGGTCAGTACTGTACATAAGTATATGCCTAATTTAAGTATGCACTTACATACAGCCAATTCAATACACACTTAATCAGGTAAACTTGCAAAATGCTTAGGGGTTTAGCCCTTTTAAACAGGAGCTTAGTTAGGCACATATAACTAAGACAGACAATGACTCAAGTTCATAAAGTGACTTCAGTAGAAGCCTAAAGTTTAAATATATGGATCACAGCACTGAAATAACTGACATCATTAACTTGCCGAAACATTGTTCGAGAAATCCACTGAACATTTCAGATACGTTCACCACTGTAGCAGCTCACAGAATGAACAGCATGCATATGTATGTAAACTGTAAAGTTTGCAGCATTATTTCCAGAATACTTTGGTTTTTCAACAATGTGAAGTTCTATTTTAAATACAAAAATCAAGTTGGTCAGTTCCATACCACAAAGAAAGATTCATTTATTTTGTTCTCAAGAATGAGAAAGGGCCTATTTCTACAGACAGAACCCTGAAAATTTGCCTGTATATTCAAAATCTCTTCAGAATAACTTTTCCAGTTTTTAAAACCAGGTCAAGTTTGAAAAAATTCTACAGAACACTGTTGTGGAGAAAAAAAAAAAATCTGCAGTACCTTGAATATCTACCTTCATATTCTTTGAATAGTTTTGAGAAACAGATTAACATATGAGTCCAAATAACCTCAGGAGTTAAAAGCTTTAAATTTTGCAGTTTTAGCTCTGTGACTGCATTTGTAAAGGACATAGAAGCTTACTAAATACATCAAAACAAGCAGGTTATGACGCAACAGTTTAGGACAGTTTAGTTTAAAAATAATACTTTCATTTTTAGAAGTTGGTATTTAAAATCTGAATAAGAATGAGGTGAAGATATTTATTTTCTAATGAGAGAAGCAGTCAAAATAAATACACCATATCTACACCACATCCTTAGACAGATTTCTCAGAACCTCTTCTGCTTAGTAAATTACAGGTTCTATGATCATTTATTTATTGATTCTTCCCTTTGCAAAAGAATCTGGAAGCAAATGTACATAGTTCCAGCACTGCCTAAAGGTACAGCCGTGATAGCTACTTTTTTGTGCCATTAGTCTAAAGAGCCCTAGACAACCTAGTCCATACTAGAACCCGTTCTGCTGAAGGCTAAACAGAATCATCTGCATCAAAAAGTACTAATCACAGTATTTTTATCCCTCAAGAGTTTGAAATAAATTTCCAGCTCTTCATAGTGAACCTATAGAGTTCAGCCTCACATCCAAAAGTCTTCTGCAACAAGTTTCCTTGTTTTTAAAAAGCTGAAGAGTTCACAATCTACTTTAAACATTAAAAAAGGTCATTATTTTCCTGCTATTTTACATCAATGGAACATGTGTGCTTAGAAATAAAATAATTTCAACTCATGAATCTTAGTGGATTTAGCAGAAGAGATTAAAGAGATTACAGCTACTGGCAATTACAACTGTCACAGCCAAATCCAACAAAGATCACAAATCAAAGCTTTTCCCAGCTGCAGTGCAGAATCTGGTGAAAGGAGTGAAACCAAGAGATGCCAATGCAGCTGGCTGGGAAGAGCAATGCCTAAGAACTAGACACTCCACTTTGTCCACCACCATTTCTGTCTCAAGGCTTCTGTTTCACAAGAAGTAAGAACATCCTTTAGGGATGAGAACCATCTCAATCACTCCAGCATGAACTGCCACGGCTTCTGAGACTCCACGATGACTGGAAAACCACTTTTTTTTCTGACTTTAGTGGTTTTTTTTAAACCTCCTGAAATAATCACCACTAGAGCATGTCAAAGTGCAACACACACACACACACACACACACACAGAGAACTGATTCAATCTTCCCACAAGTAACAGTGTTAAAAGACAATGTGTCTCACATAACACACTCCAACCAAAACTTCAGGCTGCATTTGTACTTATGAGTGGTAAATAGTTTTTTCCTGAAAGTCACAAAAAAAAGGCTGAAACCTTACTACCACTGACCTCAATGGAGCAAGGTTTCATCAGAAGTAAACAAATATTTCATGACATTCAATATTCATAAAAGTTCAATTTCAGAAAGAATAATTTTAAACTGATCATTTTAAACATAACTAGTAAGCCTTCTTTTAAATAGCTGATGCAAAACAAAATAAAACAGTCTGCTGAGGGAAAGTAGCAGAGAAATATTATTACTTTACTTTCTAAAGTTGCTTTTTCCAGAAGTAGAGTTTTAACTGTCCTTTTCCAAGATAAACTCTTAAAGCACAACATATGGAAGAATATAACTTGAATTTGATAATTTTTTTCCCTATTCCTGTCTCCTGACAAAACGCACTCATCTGTTGAATTTAGATACTTTAATGAATTCCAAATCAAATTTATCCTTAATTCAGACTATTAAAAACTAATCATATTCTAAATTCTTATATACCATCCACCATTCATAAGCAGCTTCAGGTCAACTTCAAAATCAAACACTGTGAACCCTTTACAAACATCATTTTACAGAACTGAAGTACCAGTTCACAAGTACAAGGGAAAGAGATTTAACAGAACAAAACAAAAAAGGGACAAAATAAAATAAAAATAAAAGAAACAAAGGAAAGAAAGCAAAATAAAATAAAAACAGAGACAGGGCGTCCATCTTCAGCAGGTCAGACTTCGATCTCATTTCCCCCATGAAGGTTTCACTTGGCGGCAGGTTTAGTGGCATGGCAAACAATGCCTAACTCAGGCAATTGTAACAGGTCTGCCTTGGCCAGTCTAGTCATCTAATAATGCACAAATATCACACAGAGAAAACATACAAAACCAAATTAATAGTCAAGATCCATCTACCAGATAATGTGGACATAAAATTTAGAAAGATTAGGGTGGCATCTTTGTTTAGCTTTCAACCTTTGCATTTTCAAAGTATATTTAAAGAAAAACCTACCAATACACACACACACAAAGTCATATTTTCACAGCTTAATAATCTTACTTCATTTACAATTACATTTTCGTTAAATTGTTCATTGAATGTCACATACCTTACATTGATTTCATTCTGTAATGATTCTTCCTTGATTTACCACTGTTTAAATACACTCCAAATTTCAGATTTTTTTTCAAACCAGGTTTTCAGATTTCCATTTTACCTCTCCTCTATATTTAACTTCACACAATAAATGTTTTACTACTGGCAACGTTGGCCAATGGTGTAATTTTACCTCCTGGTAGGATAAAACCCATGATCCACTCCACTGACTCCATTAACAGTGCATCATATGACACATAGTGGAAAAGTCCTTGTGCCATGGTCTCCAAAGCCATACTTACTTCACACAATAAACTCATCAGAAAGTTAAATTTGTATAAATTCACATCGTTTTATAAATGACTGATTCTGATATAAAGTCACAGGGAACAGCATTCTGACATTAAAAAAAGCAACCTCAAAACCCAATCACTTGTTCACCTAATTATGCATACATTTCTGTGGAGTCCAGAATGATTCTGAACAGCGACAATATTTCTCAGAAATGCCTGATCAGCCGGTTATGAATAGAGTCGGAACAACATTTGTCAGAATTTTGATTCATTCTCCTTTCATTCGCTGTCTACCACAAAAGACACAGGAAAATATGGCTTTACCTGCCTGTTGCCATATCATGTCAGGCAGTGATCTCATCACAAGAAAAACACCTGGAAGTGTTGCTCATTCATCAGGCAGCCATCTTCCCTCTCTGGCAGTACTGAACCAGTGTTAAGATCTTATTGATGAAATACAAAACTAAGATTCTGAATAATCTATTATTATTCATAGTCTACTTATGTAGGGGCAATTCTTCAATTGGAGACTCTGGTCCCCTAAACCTCTACACAGTTTCCAGTGCATACAGCAATATTCTCTTTGTATACAGCAATATTCTCTTTGTGGTTTAAGAGCAAGTTAAAAATATGAAAACAAAGAGCCCCCAAAACAAGACACAAAAGAAACTAAAAACCTAAGCTTTACAAAGACAAATGTATGTGCTGTATGACCTGCCTAAGAAAGCTACAAGAATAGGCAGTACAATGTAGGTCATCGTGGACTTTAGTGAAAATACTTTTATAACTGTGATCTTTTGGAGACTTGCCAGTTTGTTAAGAACTTCCCAGATGAATATTACAGCAGCACTCATCTCACTATCTATACCATGATGCAGCAAACATGTCAAAAATGGTACTCTGGGACCATTGTTAACAAACTGCAAGAAGTCAATAGTATTTTTTTGAACCAAAAACCTGACTCCTGCAGTTAGAGATGTTAATAGGAGGTATTGCTTGATCTGCTGCAGTTTACAGTTCAATCACTCTACATATTGTTGTTCATGGCAAAACAGCAACCAAGCTGAAAGTAAAATCAGGTTCATTCCATCAGCTGGAACGATTCCATTCTAAAGAAGCAAAATGTCCAGCACCAGTCAGAGCTAAATTCCACAGTGAACCCAGTGAAGTCAATGGGGCTCTGCCTAACTCCATGGATATGCCTGCCACGGGACCCTGCTTCATGTAACTGTATTCAAATCTCAGATACTTGTACTAGCAACACAAACTGTCTTGTACCCAACACATCTGAAAAAGCATGGCCTCACAGCCAGTCAGAAGAACATCTGTCAATTTAGAATTCATCAAGTATCTTATCTCACTAAGAGTTTTAAGAACATTTTATAATGGGAGCATTCTGGACAGATCACTGCATATTTAAACAGATATCCATAACAAAAAAGGAGTACCAGCATACATAAGAAAAGCTTTTCTAATGGCACACAACGTAATATTTTCAACAGCAACAATAAGGAAAACCTGTTTCTTAAAAATTAAACTAGCAGATAAACATTTACATTCAAACAGTATTTGGAATGCTAAGTATTATTTTAGATTAGATGATTCTATAATGGCCAAATGAATATATCATGTCTATAAGACAAAACTGGGATTCACTGAAAAAATGCAGAAGTAATCAGTATCTTTAAAAAAGCATAAATCAGCAAAAAAATCTCTACAACAGAGGTGATACATTAAGATTCAAACTGCAGTGTTATGTGTCAGGAAATTGCCTGATCTTTTCAGAGCTCCATTGACTTCAGTGAGAACTCTGCGTGCAAATACACTTGCCAACACAAACCATAGTGAAAGGAATTATTTTCTTTTCCTTCAAAATATTTAATAACTACAGAAACATGAATTATCATAACTTAAACCTACTACTTTTTGCTAATGCTGAATTGCAATTAAACATGTGTAACTGGGGTTTTCTTAATTCAATTTTCAATTTGTTTCAAGGCTTTTTTTTAAAAAAGCAGTAAAATAAAATAACAGAGCATCACCTTACATAGAAAGCTTAGAACAATTAACAGACATAACAAAGACCAACATTACAGAAGAATGTCTGAAATACCAACCTTCTGCACAGGGCACAACTATCAAAGCTCTGTCAATAAAAACCGTGTTAGTTAGATGCTGGGCCACACCAACACTCGATGCTTCACGAAACTTAATATAACATACTTTGGAGGAAAAAGCAAGAGGTGCGTTGCTGCAAGATAAAAGGAAAAAAATAACAATTAGTCATAATTGCATGCATGTATTTTTAACTATTACTCCTTAGGGGAAAAAAAGGTTTTTTCTGAGAAAAGGAAGCCTAAAGCATAGAAATCTACTAACTTGCCAACTTGCTGTATCTGTGAAAAAAGCATGGAGCAACATTTTAATGAAAATCTACATAAGCCAAAATCACTAACTAACAAGACTAGTTTTCTTCTATTATCTGGCTACACAACACTGAATAATACATTTCAAATTACTGTTTTAGGAGCACATTTACCTGACAATTACAATTGCCAAGCAAATATTTTAAAGTTTATCTTTTTTTCTGAAAATCATCTTTGTTTAGGACAAACAAACCGTACCACTTTTTGGTGGGTCCTTCAGATATTAGCCTGTAATAATCAATATTCTTTCTCCAGCTTTCACAAAAGTAATTTTATTAATTCTTACAAAGATAAAAGCAGTTATTGAGAGGACTTTCAAATACTGAGTCTTAGCTGACGGATGTAACAAAGAACATTTTTATCATTTGCCTAAGTTCAGCACAATGTAACATGGAGTAACACTGGAGAAAGTAGGAACAACTCACCATTTGGCTACAAAAGGGAAGAAAAGTTGGAATTCACTTTTCCATTACACAGAATGCCAACAGAGAACGTATAAACACTGCAGTCTTGATCAAAACCACAAAAGTTTGTTTTAAAAACTGACTCCCTAGTCAAGGTTTGTAACCTTTATATTAGTAGCTTATTTCTTCAACATGAAGAAGTACGGGTAAAATATTCTAAGAGAGAATACAATGATACTGCTGGAGTATCACCAATTTTTACCTGAAATCATGGAAAAAAATGTTGCATACACTGTTTCACCCTGGTCCTGTCTCAACCAAAATGGAAACACTTGTCAAATTTCTGGCAGCACCAGTAGCAGTTCAAGTTTAACACAACCCATCTTGGAGCCCTCTCAAACTCCAAGCACATGCTTCCCCAGTTATTCTATGAAATTCTATTAGATTTCAGGATTTAAATACAAATCAAAAGTCTCAGACACATCATCTCATCATATTGATTACAAAAATAAACCAAGAATGTAAGCCTGAGAGGGGCAGACTAGTATGTTTCTGGCTACCAGGACAGTAGCACCAATGTGTAATATCTAGAGAAGGCCAATTTCAGAATGGCATTCAGAAACATCATGGAAAATGAAAAAAATCAGTAAAAACAGACAACACTGTGGAGGAAAACTAAACAGGGAGTAGGGTACATATAAACATGAAAGTCAACCTCATACAATTTAGAAAAACATTATAAGATGACTACATTTCTTCTGCCCACTTTATTTATTTGTAGTGGCCAATGTTTCAACCGTTTCAAGCTTCCACACCCAGGAAGGAAGTAACTGCATAGAACAGCTTCTGAGCCAGCTGTATGGTCTCAGCTGAGACCACCTTCCAACATCAGAGGTGACAGCCAGCTGTGATTTTTTCAGCGCTCTGACAAAGATTTCTATGGCCACAAGTAGTTTTCTATTTGGTTTGATTTGGTGGGGGAGAGAATTCTAAAGGGAGGGAGGGGAGCATGTCTTGGGGTTTTTTGTTGTCATTGTCTGGTGTTTGCTTGTTTCTTTTAAATACAGCCCTCAGCCTTATAACCCAAATGGCTGAAGCCACCACTGAAGGTTCTAGGGTCCACACTGCTGAAGACTTCCAATATCTCCTGGGGTTGTTTCCCATTTTTGTTTTCACTGCCAACTCAAAAACATAATTCTGCTCCAGGCAGTTTCACACCCCCCCCAATAATCCTTATAAATTTTAACATCTATAGAGCCTGCACTGTTCAAGTGTGTTTTTGTAAGATTTACTGTCCTGTATTCACTTATTTAGAACACAAAAGCTATGTGGACAGTAGGCTAAAAACAAAAAATAGATGTCTGAACTGGTGCAAATGAGGCCCTACAAAGCCATCTTGATACCAAGCATTTTCTAAAGGTTAGGAAGAAGAAATTCTCTATAAGGTGACCACCTCTACCTGAAAACACATCAAAGCTGCATCAAAGGAAAGTAATAAGATCTATGAGATCTAAAATTCTAGAAGGTTTAACAGTGATCAAGTCCTCTCCTTTCATGAAGAGGGCCTCCAAAATCTTTCCATCAGCCTTTTTAAGGAGCCCTTCCTAAAACAGTAAAGTCCTATTCTAATTCCTTTTGTTGCCTTTTTTTTTGCTAGCCTTTTTCTGAGGCTGAATTCAGGGAGACTCATGACCTTTTTCCTAGGTTACACAGCCTTGATGTCAGAAAGCCACTCATACATCTCTGATTCAAACTTACTAAAATTCAGTTAGTCTCCTTAGAAAAAAAATTTAAGAGAAAATAAATACCTAAGTAGTATTTGGATATTTCTAATATTTTTATTTCCCTTTGTAGAAAGACAGCAACATTCATCTCCTAACAGAATGAAAATGAACTGAAGAATTTCCTAAAAAGGATCTGTTCAGAAATAAATTCAGTATATTATTCAGTAATTAAAAAAAAAAAAAAACATAGAAAAAGCTACAAAACATTTCTCTAACTGTTCAAATTTTCTCAAGCGGAGCACGGAGGTGGGGTGTGTGAGGTGTGGAGGACATGACAGAAATGAGTAACTTATTAAACTAGAATGTAATGGAATAATTGTGCAGATCAGCTTGAATAAGGCTGTGTGTGTTCTGCCTCAGAAGCCTCACCTACACTGCTGTCACTGCAGGATATAATGCTGTCTATTTATTGGACCATCCAGAGGACAAGCCCTTTTCCCAGACAGGATGTCCCTCCTTCTGGTTAAGTAAAGGTGGCCCATCCACCCGTGTCAGAACAGGTACAGTGTACAAGTGACAGTGATTTGGGTGGCATCTCCCAGTGCTGAACTAGGCTTTGCCCAAATACTCTGGCCATCAACAAACACTTTTGGGCTCCAGAGCAGAGGAGCCCCCAAAGCCCACTGCCAAGGTACTGCACGTGTCCCCACCTCTCAACACCTACTGGGCCGCAGCCAGAGCGGAGCTTCCCGGTGGCACAACACAGATGCCAACCCAGTCTTGTCCTTGACTAGGGGAGGGTTGTGACAAACCACCCCGTCATCCAACTTTTGGCTGAACCAAAAGCTTATTCTCAAACAGTGTTCCAGCTTCCAGGACCACTCCAGACTACTCAGAAGCAAGCAGTATTACACTGCAGGTCTTCCCGCACCTAATAGAGACGGTTTGCAACTCCCTGCTTTCAAACAACTCATTCTGCAAAAACCCAGTTGTCGCTCACTAAGTTTTTCAACATTTAACTGTTCAAAAATCCTCTTAATGCCACATTTGAAGGCTCATTGCTACACATGTAATTTTGGAGGCTACTCTGAAAGGCAGACTTCAACTGGTTGACAAGCGTATGGGACCATCTGTGCATGTCTGGGACCAAGAATCCAATTACAGGTGTCACTAGTCTCCAGCTAAATTGGAAAACACCACTAGGCTGTGTCAGTGGCTAGCATACTGGAGTACACGCCCAAGGCAAAAGACCTGTGACATCTTGCACCTCAGCTTCAAACTGTTCTGCAAACTGATAGAGACCTTCCTTTTGTTTGGGACACCTTTGCTTCCCATCGACTTGTCAATGAAATACTCTTTCATGAATCTATCACAGTGTTATTGAAATACATTTTCAGAAGGCCAACAAGAGGCACTTCTTTTTTTGTTTCTAAGGAAGGGCATTAGAGTAAATACTTAATTCTCTCCCCAGGTAGCAATTTGGAAGTCAATTCAAACATCCATAAGCACGAGGCAAGGAAAATCATATTCCTAACATTTATGCATAAATAACGGTAAATAAAACCAAGAGTAAAACAGGTAATCACAACCCTACATCCCATCTCTGAGAACTGCACTCATCAGCATTATAACCCTGACATTCCCAAGTTATTTCCTACTATGGTACTGGGTTTTAGTATTTTATGTGTATATACACCCTGGCAAAATTGTACACATAGGCACAAACACTTGTGTATGAATGTCAGGAAAGTCCCCATTTCACTTAAAATCTGTTATATAACCTAGTGAAAGACATGAACAAGAAAAAATACCTTCAGTCAAGAGAAAACCCAAAATATAAAGAATGAATTATGGAACAAGTCTAAGACAAAGCCCTAGAAAACTGTATGAAAATCCACCATACAGCTATCAATAGGATATATCTTACTTTAAGCATATCTTCATATATATATATATATATTTTTTTTTTTTCTGAATGCTTGGTATTCAAACATAGATGTTAGTTATGTAGCTACACATAACTGATAAACACCAACTTTTTGGCCATTTTCTTTTGCAAATCCAAGTTTTGTTAGTCTGAGCATTTTTGTACCAAAGTTCTTATACTGGGATGCTAATAACGCCTCTCCTTTCCACAATTCCGATTTAATTTTTCTAAGAAAATACAAGGTTTGACAAAGCACATTTGTTACTCGCTTGCCAGTAAAACTGCTGCCTCGAGAAAAAAAAAAAAAAAAAANNNNAAAAAAAAAAAAAATCCTCCCCTTTTCTGCTAATCACCGCCTTCTCGGGAGAGACAACACTGTTATTTCTGCAAGCCCCTGCATCTCCCACCTGAGCGCACCCCTCGCACACCGCTGACACCACGAGATAATTTGGGGAGACGTGTGATGCCCGTGATTAATCTACTGCACAAGTCTTACTGGGGGCAACTCCGAGCACAAGGCAGGGCAGGTTCCTTCCCTTGCCCTCTACAAAACCTCAGCCACTCTGGCTTCCGCTCGAACGGCCCCTTCTCGGAGCACAGCGCCCTTCCAACAGAAGGAGAAAAAGAATGAAGGCAGTCGGGGGAGGGCCGGCCTGGAAATCCGCAGTCTACAACTCCGCGGTCTAGCTCGCCTGCACCTGGCGTGGGCGAGGAGACAGACAGGCCACAGAACGCGAGTTTTTAGGGAAAGGGGAAAACGGCCGGCGCCGCCATCTTAAGTGCGGGCGCATCTCCTTCCCCGCCGCCCCGGCCATACAAAGGGGAGGGACCACGTGACACCGCCCTGGTGCCCGCACTCAAAATGGCGCGCCTGGCCTCCTGCCCCTGCCCTTCCCGCCACCCCCCGGCCCCTCCACGCCTCTCCCGCACTCCCAGTCTCCGTCGCTGTGGAGGGCGGCACGGGCCCCACTTACTCCGGGGGATAGAGACGCAGCTCC